>WURS02443907.1:0-14707 GCA_011762765.2 Rhinocypha anisoptera
TCCTGTGTCTCTGTACGTTCCACTAGTGTTCGAACCAATATTATTAACATTGTGAACCTTTTCGAAGTGATTATATACGAGTATATATATATATATATGTCTGAATGAATGCATGTGTGTGTGTTTTACTCTTGTTATTAATCATTTTTCGATAATGTAATTATTAGTTGATGATGAAGGGAATACTACCGGTTAAGGAAGGTTTTTGATGAGCCTTAGATTAGATTGTCCGCGAACCATCTTACTTAAATGCCTCTTCACAGCTTCATACTTCCCACACCCTATCATTCTATCCAAAATCCCTATTCTCTTCCCACACCAACCCCGCTTACCCAACATTATATATTTACAAGATCGTTTACGATGAGCCAGATAATTATTGTTTACATCTTTTAAAAATTTCATAAAATTAAATAAAAGGAAAGATCTCCAACAGTTGATATGTGAACCTCTGCGTTAGGAAATTTGATCCCAGGAAACCACTGCTCGCAATTTTCTTTCCTCAGCACCTCTACCGCTCCAAACAGAAGAAGCTGTTTTACATCTTTGTTCATATTTTACATCCATTGATGTGGGATCCAATACTCTTCTGCTTCCTCTCTGGATATTAACCAATATTTATGTCAATAGCTGCGATCACAGAATCGTTTTCTCTCTGACTGAGAAAAACAAGGAAGTAAGTGTTTCGATTTAAAGATGTTTCGATTGTTGTTTTGGTTGATTATGTTTCGATTTGAAGGCTATAGTCATGAAATAATAAGTGATTGGTGGACTGAATTCCTCTTTTCCTTTTTGTTAAAGCATTCCAAAAGTGGTGATGGTGAAAAAAGAGGAGGAAGTAGGTCATTAGTCTTATATGTGAGCATTAGGATGGGATCAGATTGACGGTAGTTAATAAATAAAGCAAAAGACTGAGGAAATCATATTCACTTTGTGAACCTACCTAAAGAGGCAGCCAGTGGGTTGCAGATAATAATATGCCCAAAATTATTTTATTAGATGTCCATGTTTACTTCATTATATTTCTTGTCGTAATTAAATCTATCTTGAGTTTTTAATCAAGCCTTGGAGATTAGTTTAAATCCTGGAGTTTTCGTTTAAAAAAGAGTTATTTACTCCTTGATTGCGCTCTTGTTAATTATGAATCGGACAGCTCCTGCTCATTATTCTTAATCTTTCTGATAGGGAAACCACCACAGTATAGTCGGTGTAAATAAACGGAGTGCCCCACAGCAATATATTTATTAATTTGATGATTTTCCTCCAAACTTCTTAAATCTAACAGGATATAAAAGCCAAAATTCCACTCACCTCCTTCAGTACTGATCACCTCATGACATGAGCATTCTAATTGCTGAAGGGTAACAGTGTTTTGTAGGGAACGAGAATCTAACCACCGTCTACGGGCCAATCGCCTTACGATTTCAATGGCTTTTCCACGACTGAGAGCGTACCATTACCCTAGTGAGGAAATCTCTTCCCCATAGTACTTCCTTTTTACAGACCATTTATTTACCTTATTTTTCTATATTTTTCTCCTATGTTCAGTATCCTTTTGCTTTTAGGGCTCTTTAAGTTGAAGGTTAGGGTGGTGGTCTATCTGTGGAGTAATGCCGGTTGCTCAATATGGAAACCCATTGTTGGTCTAGGTTTACTTGAACTGCTATCGAGACTTGTAACAGCCAATCATAAAAGTCATCATTGTTTGGTCACCTATATATTTTTATTTTTGTCAGTAGGCCAAAGAGTTGACACAAAGGCTTGTAGCATTTAAACCCTTCGACAGCAAGTAAGCACCTAGGCACATTTAAATATTCATGGATAAACCACTGAAGCTAAATAAACCGAAACGAATGCATCCTATCACATGATTGCGTCACAACATAATCAGGCCATAAAGACTGGGCTAATAGTTTCTTGATGACGTCAATGACAAATTGGTTTAAATTCTGTGGGTAAATTTATTTCACCAATTTGGCAGACTCCTTTCCGTTCGTGTTGATGTTAAAACAAATCTGGATTCAGTCTTTATTTCACATGGCTGTGGTAGAAGGTTCACGAGCTCTCTTTTAGCCGGCAGTTGTGAAGAGTCAATTGTAAGGCGCCAGACACTATTTGTAAAATGGTCAGGGTTAATACGCTGTGGACGAAGCCCCATTAAAATTCAGTCTGTTCAGTTGTTCAAAAGAGGAATAAAGAACTTAAAAGCCATTTCCCTCATCCATATTAACCCGAGATAAGGATGACAGGGGAAGATGGAGAGACCGGATCCCTGCCACCCACCCTGAAGGTCATCGCAGGCGGGACTGCGATAACATAAGAGCGGAATGCCTATAAGGGAGAAGGTTGACTTCCGTAATGCTGGGAAACCCACCTTAACTCACAAGTCAATGTTAAATAATATGAATAAAATAATAAAAAGAACTAGATGGTAAATATATAGGGAAAGTAAGTAGGAAATTACACAAATTATTATTACACAAAAATGGCTGAAAAACTCAGAACATTTAAGAACAAAAAGGATTTAAAATCCCGCTGTGTTCACAGTTCATATCCTCGTAGGTACCTTTCCTAGGTAGCTCGGCGCTGAGCACCTTCCCGCTAAGCAGGAGGTCAGTAGACCATGGTAATTTTCTTTCTCTTTGTAATCGGCTCCTTCCATCTTCCTCACTCCATGTGTTCTTCTCCTTTCCAAATTTCCTAAAATATATGTTTTTCCGGTTGGCGTTTGCTCTTCATGAATGTGTGACTGGAAGACCACATCTGCAGCTGGGAGGCAAGGATTGACTAACGTTTTCTAAATTTAAAGAAAAAACTATGTTACAATTGGATGGCTTATAAAAGAGGTGAATAAAAGCTGTCAAATTGGTACCTTGTAAATTCTTTGAATTTTAATTTGTTAATTTTTTCTTACGGAAAAATATATGATGATTAAAATGTATATACACTCATCATTTGAGTAAAAGGTTGATGCAATTTTTCACAAAAAATATGTTTATTGCTACCTAGTTCTCGATGCTACATCATCATCGTAACCTAGGTTGCAATGAACATATATTATAACTCTCATGCCTTGTGCATCATGGCTAATCAAGACTGACATCAGGCTCCTCATACAGGAGGGAAGGTATATTAGAATGGGAATGAAAATCTTGAATGAAGTCCAGACACAAATCCTTTCCTAGCAGTTCTTGATTTTATTCCTAATTATTTTGTAAGAGCGCTTTTGTAAGAAAGTTTTTCTTCATGTTACGGTAGGTGATCCATAGCCTCCTTTGCTCGCATTTTCTCTCATCTGTAATTTCTTCCACCCCATTTACTAAAAATATATTTAAAATAATGACGTTTGTTGAAGCATATATATAACTCATTGGGGTCATTTTGTAGTTGACCTCATTTCACCTTGGGGACATGTATCTTCGAATTGGAAACGCGTGATGAGCTCCAATTCTTGTCTCTCATTTTCGTTTCGGTGAGCCATCACAGTCTCTATACTGCTTTATTATTTTGTGGTTCTATTTGTGAAGAGATCCAGTTGTGTAATTGAAATGTAATTAGAAGTGAACTACAGTATTTAGAAATCACATATTTTACTGCAATGATTTTGAAATTTTCTTACGAAAAATGAATTATATAGGTTATTAATTTGTATGATTGAATTCGTATAATCATAACTTTGGCCACAAAGATCAAACGTTATCTGTGAAGATATTAAATTTTGAAAATTAAATTTATCATAAGAAGCATAGAAAATAGCAGTGTTTTCTATTGAAGATAGTGATTATGGAAATATTTAAGTCATGGTTTTGCTCTTTTTCCTTTTAAAGTACATATACTATTAACCATCTTCTCAGTTGTATTTGCCAAATTGTAAAATGAAAATTATTGGATCTGAACTGTCAGTGGAACACATTTTTAAATATGTGTTTATAATACTATTTTAAATACCTATACTACTTATCTTTTGTAAAAGGTCTTCACATTTCTTAGTGTTACCTTTATTAATTTTGCAAAATTATCAACATTACCACTTGTCCGCAAGGAGACAAACGCTGAGACGTGGCCAGGTGTAAGCCACGTACTGAATATGTGGATGTGGAATCTGAACATTCATATTGTTTTAAATTCCATTCCAACATCTCATAGTTTCAAAACTTTCATTATTTTCATGCTAAATAACTATAGTTAAAATAAGTATAAATAGTTATGCATAACAATTAAATGCGTAGTATGAGAGGAGGAGAAGAGAATTAGAGAGAGATGATATGATGGTAGGTATGATGGAGGGATGAAATGAAGGTGTGATGGAAAGTAGGCTATAGGAGATGATATAAGAGTGTGAGACACCAATAGTAAGGTATAGCAAAGAGGTCCTTGCATAATAGATTCTTCTAAATTATGTATATGCTGCAATATGTATAAGCCTAAACCAATATTAGTTTTTACATTTAAATGAATAATATAATTTCATAACTAATATTACAGCTCCATAAAATAATATTATTTCAGCCTCTTAAGATCAGTTGAGGTGATTTTTTATCTCCCTTAGGAAAACAAATAATCATTAAAGAATTTAGCCATTTGGGATGAGAGATACAACTCCAGACTTCGACGACCAACGCCTAGTCTACAAAGTAAGATTTTGAGGGTTGGTTGGGGAAGGGTGGGCAGGGGCAAGACCGTTCCAGTCGGGAGACGGCGATGTTCCTTAGAGCTTTTCATTCGACGTCAAATTTCCTCCTCCCTGGGACGAATGCTATCACCTATACGCACTCCATGTGGTGAGAGTGAAGTCATGAATTGTTTCGGTAGGGGTCGGTAAACAGGGGAGTACGGATTTGGGAATTGCCTCGAGTTCACCCCATGAGTTTCGAAAGTGAAGAGGTCACATGCAAGGAAAGAAAGGAGAGTCCGCAATCCGAATGCTCGACAAGGCGAACAAAGAGACACGGTGGAGTCGACACCAGGGACTGATAGTCTCACGCTACTGCTCAAGAGTCATGGCTAGTATGTCGGAGAACTTTTTAAGTTTCGTCACATTGAGAGAAGGTGAACGAGGTAAACTCAATGCCATTTAGAGGTTCCATATAAATGTCGAGTCCTACATAATGACGAATGAATAACCAATGTGTCCTCGAAGCATTTCAGATCAGGTTGACGGCACGCAACCTGGAAGAAACCCTCGCCATAATCATCAAGATCCGTGGAAGTGAGACGAGAAGGATTAAGTGGAGTGCCGTCTATAGAGGGAATCTGTATTCTGCTTCTTGTAATATAGTGAAAATAGTTAATCAATTAATCCCAATTAGTTTTTAAATATCGTACACGGCATTTATCAAAATGTCTCAAGTAGTTATTCGAGAGTTGATCATTATTATACACAGACAATTATTATAATTTGACATTAAGAACCAAATGTTATAGTTATTCCTTGACTGACATTGATTGTAGAGAATTAATAGAAGTGTAAAACAAAAGGTTTCCAATTAATGTCCAATTGCTTGACACATATTTTCTCAACCATCGGATTGTCATTTATCTGATTGTCATATGTTAAGAAAGAACGGATGTTTTCCCGGCGTATTGCGTTGGTGAAGGCTATTCGGGATCTCCACCGGGTCACTCTCTGCATTTCTGCCGACGTTTCGATGGCCGAAATGCAGAGAGAGAACCGGTGAAGAACCCGAATAGCCTTCAACATTGTCATATGTTGTTAAAGTATGAACAATTGGAAATAGAATATTTCGAGGATTTAAGGGTTCTACTGCATGCGCCGCTGCCGTTGCTGTGTGGATATCCATAAAATCCATGATTAGATTAAATTAATTATTGGCATTCAGTGTTAACCGAAAGAGGCATTAAATATTTTCTCCAGTTCGTACAGAACTATCTTACTTTCATTAGACTTCATTAGAATTAAGATGTGCTCTAGTGAACCACGTTAACTAATCTCTTAATGAATATTCCATCCTAATGAGTTTCCT
This sequence comes from Rhinocypha anisoptera, assembly GCA_011762765.2. Taxonomy (NCBI): domain Eukaryota; kingdom Metazoa; phylum Arthropoda; class Insecta; order Odonata; family Chlorocyphidae; genus Rhinocypha; species Rhinocypha anisoptera. The sequence continues at coordinate 5,985 of WURS02443907.1, forward strand.
TCAATTGCAGTCTCTTCCTGAGTAAGTCGAAGCTGCTTCAAAAGTTAAAAAATCCTCTTCTGCCAATTACTCGGCTGATAATGATAATTTACGTGATGGCCTTTTATGCGATCCTTGTCCTGTTCCCTCTATTGCATTGAATGGTTTGGATCCAAGGTATTTGGATCCAAGGTGTTATCAGAGGTAATTTTTAGAGGTAGTCTCACAAATGCTACTAACGTAACGAGAATGACATCACAAAGTTCTAAAAGTGTACGGGGACAATACGGACGACATTAGCTCGTTTCCCTGTGAAATAATTGCAAACCTGCAATGAATGATTCTGGATTCTGAATGAAACTGATTAAATTAACACGTGAGATTTTCCCTTAAATTAAACATACATAGAAAGCTATTCAGTTCTGTGTTATCAAAAGATTATTGTTGAAATTTACAATTAAATGTTTATGACAAACTTGTGTTTGTTGCAGAAAAGTAAGAACAGATTAGGTTCTCAAAGTACCTAATCTTTCGAAAATAGTTATCAAATTCTAATTATATATGTAAACTCACATCTTTATCTAAATGATATCCAATACCAAGTAAAGATGAATACATAAACATCGTTCAGAGCTTTAATAAAAAAGTTATAAAAATGAAATTCATATCATGGTTGGAATAATAGATTTATCGTACTTTTACACAGTTTTTATTTGGTCGTACAACGCGTTCCACCGTTCTACGGCATCCGAATGTACCCGATGGTGCCGCAGAACGGTGAAACGCGTCGTAAGACCAAATAAAAACTGTGTAAAAGTACGATGCATCTATTATTCCTACCATGGATATTCATAACTTCCACGAAGTGAAGCCTTAGATCGTCAATTTCATAATTCATATCACTTTACGTCTTTTGACGTTAGTGTCAAACTAACCTGAAAGAAAGAGAGGTTGTCACTTCTGTCACTCACAGAGAGCCACGACCGGTTCAGACGATAATGACGATTATCGTCAAAACCGGTTGTGTTTTCTTGATCTTCTGTAGAAATATTTACAAGTGACAACCTCAATTTCTTTGACTATGGATTTCTACTAGCTGACGGCCACCTTAGTGAATTTCTAAATAATCTCTTTGTGTATTCATATTTCTACACAATTCGTTCCAGGAAGGAATTGTAAAGTCGAACCAGATATGACTAATTGCTGTACAATAAAACGCACAAAGCATCTTTAACAAAAAGGAACAACGAAGTATTTTAATACAATATATATATATATATATTCTAACAACAGAGTTTATTTTGTAATATACATTCTGATATTTGCTGCATTAATAACATGTTCACAAATTTACAACGCTCAAAGTATACGAAGGAAGTAATGAAGTCTGAATTTTCCGATGATTTTTCTGTAATAATAAGCATAAATATTTACCAATATAAAATATTTTACTAAATTATATATCTGTAATAATAAATAATCTCAATTTGGAAAATAGATCTTCTGCGTTTGAAAAATAAATTCGGCAGCTGCCCGCTTAAAGCTGTCAAGAAGTATTCTTACTTACATCTACGGCGATTAGATCCAGCGACTACCAAAGATGATATTATCAGCAATATTAGATTGATTGATTTAAGGGTACCGATTTAAGAGCACCGATTCTCATCCACCAGTGTTTTTTTACTAGCTACTCCAAATAAAGCCTCATAATATCCATCTTCTATTACTCTTTCGAGCAAACAGTACACCGGTTTTCTTTCAATGCCGTCGACTAAATTCTTCTTTTCGCTCAGGAAATATAACATATCTTCCCAAGTTTTCCACTCTTAACGTCTTGCTTTAGCCATTCTCCTGTTGAAAGTAAACGACCTTCAATTACCTGTTTTTTATCGCCGAAGTTTTTGGAGTGAATAAGCAAGAAAACTACTAAAGACAAATACTCGGTTACATAACTAGAATCTTCAGTGGTATGAAGGAACAAGTTTACTCATTATATACCTTGAGTAATTATAAAATTATTGTTCAATAAATATTGGACTTCTTTCAAGGTATATTGCTAAAAATTCATTATAAAAATTAATGTTCGAAACTTATTTAAGAACCTCAATTAATCCTCGTTTATAAAGACAACATTTTAATAATATTGGGCAATAATAAACCGAAATTTTTATTAACGGCTGTGATGAGTGATGAGAAGGAAATAATAGAAAATGAATTGATATTTAGAGGAAAAATATATTTTATATATATTAAATTATATCTCGACTACGTTACGCTACAGAGTAGCGTCGCTATGTGGAATACATTAATTTGTGGCGATAACTGATAGTTAACACTAAATGCTTTATATCTGAATTTCCTTAGTCAGCCCTTCTCCCATCTTTCCCATCAGTATGAAATTATTACTGCAAATGACGCTGGAAACCATGACTTTTTTAGTCCGTATTTCAAAACCCGTCAACTATTCTCTGGTAGGTATTACCGATCTTTTTCTTGATATTTCAATCATTTGCTCTTTATTTTTGTTAAACAATTAAAAATAAATTATAGAATTACTCATAGAATTGTGAAATACTTTGTATTAGAGTAAAATGCCCATTGTCTGAAATACTATATTGACGTCCACCTTTAATTCTTCCCAGGCTTTGGAGGTAAAATATTTAAAAAAATATGTGTTAAATGAAGAGACTCGGCATATAATTTTTTTTTATGGTGAGGGGCGAAATATCACGAATTTCTTCGAAACACTTACGTGCTTCTCCTTGTAGACCCTTGTCGCCGATTCCACAGCACAGGCATACCACGAACTCAGATCAAATTAATAGGAAGTTTCGCGGAATAAAATACTTACCTCACATGTCTGAACAGCCCTTCCTGGAACCTCACGCCGGCAGCTGCGACTCACGATAACCTCACATAAAGATATCTGTTTCAGAATTCAGGGGCGATCCTTAGATGGAGATCTTGGCGTCTTGGACGGAAAGTTGTTTGAAGTAAAAGTAGAATGCAAATTATTCCGGTGATCAGGGTGACACGAAACAGGCACTTTAATTACCCATCTTCGTGCTTGAGATTAGGAGGAAATGAGAGGGTTCCTGACAATATGCATGCCAGTTTGACGAGGAGGGAGAGAGAAATACGTAGTTACCTACCTATAATTTATTGCGACAAATAAGAAGGTCAACGGTCGTGAGTAAAAATTAAATTAGAAGTGTAAATTGTCGTGTTTCAAATTCTCCAACTATCAAGTATTGCCACAAAGTTACTCCCAAGACTGTTCCCCGTTGTCGAGAGGTATAGCCACGTCGAATAAGGAAGTAAGGCTCATTAATGAAGGATACAACGAACAAAGGATACTACATGACTAGCAATCAAGAAATCTACGAAATGGAATGGTTCCAAAAACCAAGTTATACGGTACATAAGGGATGTGAGAAATTAGGCACCTCCAATGCCAGCCATAGATCAGTTTAAGGATTAAACCTGATACCCTTTAGAAATAGTATTACCACTGGTGAAGAGTTACATAGACTTGCAAGCCTAAATGGAGATGTCATATGTCAATTGTTCTCCGGACTGATTCTTAAACTCCGAGGTCTGACAACAAGATTAACTTCCTTGAGAATACTTCATATTTACTTTGATTTATTGCGGGAATAGGTCATCTGCAGCAAAAAATATTTAAAATATTGTTGCCTGATCGAAAAGGTAATCGATATTGGTTTAAATGAAATGAAAAGATAATCAAATGAAAAAGGGGGGAATATGTCAAAATTGCGCAAAACTTTTCTTTTCGCACATTTTTTCGTAATTTTATTAAAAAATTAAATCTTTTAAAATATTTGTCCTGTATTTTTTTTGGAGTTTTCATTTCTAATAAGAAAGATTTATAAGAGTATCTTTATTCAATCAAAAGTTCTACGATTTTGGAAAAGAAAATTATCATTTTACCTCACCGTGGGTGGGTTGAGAAATAAATATTTGTGTGGAATAACCAAGTGTTTCTCTCATTCCAATATTCTGAAGAAATTCCATGGAGTTTCGTCTGAGACAACAAAGTTCATTAAAAACAATTAATATTCTTGTGAATTCATCACATCGTGCATGTAACTGAGATAAAAGCCGATTCTTTAATAGATGAATCTATTGTACATGGTTGTGATTAAATTTATCATTGGTGCAATACGCATATAAGCATACGTTATTCCAGAATACCTCCATCTGTTGGGGCCATTGTAAGGCCATTTAATGAAGTTTTTTTCACCACCTGGTAAGTCATCACTTCCAATCTCATCCACCATATAATTGTAAAAGAAGTGTCAATTAAATAGCGAAAGTTGGAGATATTTAGAGAAACTTCCTACTCTTATTCCGAACCCTATCACAATGGTTTAAACATTATATAAATCGTCTTATTTATTGTCTTCCTCTTCTACAGCTTTTCTCACCTTCATGTGAAGTGGCTGAGTGTGGTTAGCCCCTGGCCACTTCACTCTGTCCATTGCGCCCCCATGGTGCCACTCCCTTTTCTACCGTGCGTAACCTCCCCTATAACATTACATCCACCTTTCCCTTGACCTCCCTTACTTAATTTTCCCAATGTACTTCCATATCCAGTACTCTATTTCTCACATGGTGGTCATCATATCTTCTCATAAAATGGTCGTAACATACCGGTCTCATCTCTTTTACTTTCTTGGATAATTGCCTCACGTTTGTGGTTCCCCGAAATGACTCATTTCAAATTCTATATGCAATAACTTTTATCTACAGTATTTCACAGTTCGTTTTAAAAATGTTTTTCATTACATATTAAGATTAGGCTCAAGAGAGGTAAATCTTAGGTCATGGCTACTCGTCCGATAGGCTGGAATTCTGTGAAAACTAGTAAATTATTAAACTATTAAAGAGAATTAAAAACTATCCCCGCAGCTGCTATACACAACGGGACAGTACTTCTCGGCTATGAGTGCGTATGGCTGACGTGATCCCACCCTCACCGCTCTCCCAGAACTTAGTTTGTTCCAAAGGTGCACGGCCATTGCACTCTCTACTCTCTTCATCGTGTCCTCGGAGGTGGTCTCGTTGAAGTACGCCTCCCACTCGCTCCAGTGAACGGGAGAAAACGTCGATTGGGGGTGAACCCTGAAGTCGGCCGGGCATCCCGTCCAATTAGCACTCTTTCCTGAGGACACATCGCACAAGCGACCCAACACCCTGGTCATGACACCGGGGGCATCTTCCTCCCATTCGTAGGAATGGAAGTCCCCGGTGAACTCACGAGCAAAGGCGTCGGCCAGGGAGTGACCTTTGCCCCCGGAAGGGTTCAGGTTGATGATGCTGGAACCAATGCCCTCCTCTCCCTCGGCGACACCATAATTCCACATGTCAGTCAGGGGCTTCATGTTGATCACGTCCAGGTCGATGCAAGTCCCCCCGTACTTCCAAAGGGTAAGGTAACGCAAAGCCTCTGCCATAAGGTAGACGATCGAGTCCGATGACACGACGGTATCGGTGTGAACCCACTCTTCCATCGGCGTACCCCGTGAGTAGGTGCCGAGGCGCAGAGGAAGGATTAGGACGTTGTCGTAGGATCCTTCCAGCAGCCGAGCGTATTGACTTTCGCCATCCTGGTTGACGTTTAGATACGGTGAATTCATCAGCACGTACACCTGTAGGGATAAAAGTTATTGGACATGTAACTGAATTACGGATTTTGTGAATTTACTTGTTCTAACCTTTCAACTGGTCAATCAAAAGTCGGTAAAAGTGCATTCTTTGATTACACCTAGCAGTCGCATAAATTTAAAAGGTACAATATAGAAAACTCCAGGTACAAGAACAATAACTCCCGTCATCATTCATCTCACGACTTTAAATGATCTACAGAGTTTCTCACCAGAAATACTAAAAATATTCTGTTAATTCAATTCCCCAAAGGTATGCCGATGATGGGGAAACCTCGGTTACTTTTCTTGAATGACGGGAGGATAACTTCACGACGATTATTGGGGTTTTTGGGGACTATCTTTTAGATTTTCAAATCAAACTCTAAAATTTAGACCACAAGCTTCGGATATCTTCTGAACTTCTGATACCTTCTATGCTTCAGACCACAAGCTTGATATCTGTAGGTGAATATAATGACCGTTAATTAATTGGAAATTTGATGAAAACGAAGATACTCGAAAAAAGACCAGAAAAATATGTAAAACTTTATTCATTCGTAGACTTAGGAAGACTTAGGAAACTTCTACTGGCGAAAGCAGACGAGAAATATCAGAGGTCAGGGATATTAACACGTAGATGGACGATTATAAAATATGGTGAGAAATATAGAAACACACCGTATCCAGAGAGAATACTTTTTCTCTTAACAGGGATTGGAACCCCTCCTCTCGATTTCCGGTCGAATGCACTACCACATTATATCACGGACAACTCAGTTGTCACTCATGAATCGGTAGAGGAACCCATCTCTTCGACTTCATTCGCCAAGATATGGAGCTCGGGTTTTTAGTCAGTCACCTCTATCAAATAGGAATGGTCATACACAAGTTGATAGGAAAATAATGCTTTTGAACAGCCAAATATTTGGAAATAAGTACCGCGCGATTCTAGGCAAGCATAACCAAAGCGAAAATAAAACCCAAAGGGCAGCAGGGGCATTCACACACAAGCATTCTGGAGAAAACAACCATAAATATTGGAAAATAAGGAAAGATATAGTTACAACAAAAAATATCACATTGTAACTGTCACCATTTGTTGTCTCTTGCCATTTGCCTAACACCTATCTTGTGTTCTTTTCAACTCTTGTGATTCTGAAGTTAGTACATCGAAAGGGAGGCACTCTCGACAAAACCGATCGTTTAAATAAAAAATTGTGGACTTACAAAGTTTTTCTGTCATCCTCCATCATGAAGTTACATGAGTTGAGCCTGAAACCATTGAATTCATCAGGAAAATGAGGCATTGAATTCATCAGGGAAAATGAGAAAGTATTGAGAAGAGCTGCTGAAGAGAACTTTAGGCTGGGACAATCACAAAAAGTGAGTTGAATTGGTTAGGACATTAAATAAGAAAAGCGTTCGTATTGAGGATCATGATGGGGGAATGATAATAGAGAAGAAAAAGAGTATTTAAGGGGTGCACGATGATGGGAAAAATAAAAGTTGGAGGAAGGCACGACAAGATGAAGAGACTTGCAAAATAACAGACGGATATAAAGGCAGGACAACCCTTGGCGATGATGAATGTATTACATTTCCAGCCACATCAGTCTGACTTTAAGTGATCTACCGACCATTTATCAAACGAAAGAATAGACATAATGTAAAATTTCTGGGTGCGACGTGGACACAAATATCACGATTTTTTTCCAATCACTCACATTCTTCTTCTTGTTGGCCCTTGCGGCCGATTCCACGGCGCAGGCCTGCCTCGGATTCAGATCATACGAGCAGGAAGTTTCGTGGAAGTATATGCTCTCCTCCACTACTTCCTCGTCCACTACATCTGTGCGCACCCCTTCCTGGACCTTCACGCCGCTGCTCTTCCCATCGCCAGTCACGCCTCCCGATAATTTAGCACAAATATATCCGTCCCAAGATTCAGGGGGAATCCTGAGACGGAGATCATTTTGTCCAGGAAGGGAACTACCACCGAAGTTCGCTACGACGAGAAGGAGAATTATACACACTACACCGTTGATCAAGGTAAAGAAAAACAGGCACTTGGAATTTACTGTCATGGTGTGAACGATTCGAAGCAGAGTAGATGGTTTCCGACAATAAGTACATTTAACGCCCGCTCTTCGACGTTCAGGAACTGACACTGAACGTAAAAATATATAAGAGCTCCTTCGGGTTTCCAACGTTTTATCTACTTAGCGCTCTGATCATAAAACCACGGGGAAAACGGAGGAGTTGTACGAAGCTGACCTGAAACCGGAAAGTTGATACGTGTTACGTAGATAAGTGACAGTAAGTTTGTATCTTCATTGTTGTATCTTCCATTGGTGATACAATGGAAAACAAAGCACATAGAGTTACCAGTAAAAGATGTTCAATTTTGGAAACCCTTTTAAGTAGCCTCAATTATTCAAGTTTCGGTTTTTCCTCGTACTGGTATATTTCTCCTCGGACTTGATTTATTTTCATTTCACCATTTTTCAAGGAATTTTCAAGGAAGTTGATATTATTGTAAAGGGTGAGAGAGCACATTTTCCACATATATATATTTATTTCTCGACCTAATTCACTACAAAAGTAACATGATATCACCTGATATCAAATACAGAATTCAACCACATATACTCCGACCAAAAATGAAGGGGAGAGGAATGGTAGGGGGGATGCATCAGGGTAAGGTAAGTCAGTCCGTGGGGTCATTATTTGTTGTGTTCAGTATGAGGGGTTTAAGGGATGAGGTGGAGAGGTAGGGGCCTATAAAGAAGACTCGTATAGCTGTTTGTTGGGGAAAATAGTCTTTTGATTTTATGATTTTTCATTGATATATAATTTAATGAGTTTATACGGGCTAACCTGTGTTATTGAACAACCAACTAGGATAACAAAAAGTTCAAGCCCATGTATAGATCATGTTTTCGTTCGCTTTTATAATTCCAACAAGTTAAACTACACTTCCAATGTACTAGATTACGGGATTACTGATCACTCGATGGTTGTTTTTAATTTTTCTGTTAAAGGCGAATGTCGTGTACCAGTAATTAGCCCCACAAA
>WURS02443918.1:0-32750 GCA_011762765.2 Rhinocypha anisoptera
GTCAATTAGCCCAATCTTTTGGTCTTTAGTATACCCGGGATTGGTGAACTCCCAGCAAGGCTGAGAAATAAAAATAAAAAAGAAAAATAATTTCATATCGTATTTTATCGAAAGTTATACTTATAAAAATCAGCCATTATAAAATAATGTGGACAAAAGTGTATACGAACATGTAAAAAGTCTTGAAAGGTAAATTCTCATTTATTCACATCTCTGTATTGTTTTTTTTCATTTTCCTTATGTTAATGTTTCAAATGATTTTCTAAAAGCATAGAATTTTATGAGCACTATAAAGAGAAAGCTGAATAGAATGAAGAAAAACTTATACCTTTTGGAGAAAATTAGTCCTATGGCAAAAAATAGGTCGTAAGATAGCTAACTGTGGATAAATATTATGATGCACGGGGAATAGAGCTATTTTAGTTGAAATCACCAAAAAATAAACAGGGTCAATGGACACTACTCATTACAAACGTCAAATTTTTGCAGTTAAAACAATTTCATCTTGATGTTCCAGAACACCAAAGCCACACGGTAATGTCCAGGTTATGTAAAATTTATTGAAGTCGATAAAAACATTTTTTAGGAAGAATGAAAATATCTTGTGATTTTCAATATTTTACTTTGGTTTTCTTTACGACACATGAAAAAATTAAGGCCTTTCCAAAAAGATGTACTGATTTAGATAAAAGCTCTGTTAAAGAAATGAGAAGAAGATGGATAGCTAAGAGGAGGCGCGAATGTTGTCATGGTTACTTAATGTATAAAAACTGTTTATGGAAGTCATATTGGCAGTTTAATTCAAATAAATATTTTTAATAATATAATGCGTAGAAATAAGATGAAAAATATTTCAACACTCTTCACTGTCTCAGTAATTTTTATGAAAGTACATTTATGGAAGCACATCTTCTCTCAAAAACAGAGGAGTTATAGAAAGTAGCTAAAGTTTCTTTTGATAAGTAGGAAAACAATTTGGATTGGAGTGTAAACGAATAATTAAATAAAAAACACAGTGACATATGACGTCCGGGTTATACTGGTGTGTTCGCCTGCTAACCCATGGGTCGTGGGTTCGAGTCCCGCTTCGGGTATGTGTGTATTCAACATTGTAACTGTTAAAATACTTATGTTAATGTTTAATTGGCAGAATTAGTACCAAATAGTCCTAATTTAGGCATAATAAAGACAATTTATGATTATTTAATTGTCTAAGTTTCGAATAGTATAGTAATAATTTTGTCTATAGGGTGTTTCGACACCTATGGTCATAAAGCGCCAATTCAAATCATAGACAAAATCCTATCGGGCAAACACAACACCCATGCCCTAAGTGGAACTCGAACCCGCGACCTTTGGGTTATCAGGCGAGCTTGCTACCCTCAGGATAACCCGAACGGTCTAAGTTTTGATAGAAGATGATAGTTAAAATCAGAGTTGCTACTGATAAAATGTGAATTAATCCCCAGTGCCTGATCAAACCCGGCTAGCGTGTATAAAGCGATGCATATGGTCTGAAATGCTACAGTACATCAGAAAATATACATGAAAGAGCAATTTAAATCTCTATTGATTAAAGATTATATAACGGATATATTTCAACTGCATTTTTTCCGAGTAAGATTGGAGTTGAAATGAAACATGAGTACAGGATCTATATGGTCACTTAGAAAAGGTAGTAAAGTAGGGTTTATATTCTGCAGTCATATTTCATGCTTGCTAAATAAATTCAGGTTTGACATCGTTCCCGTATGATGATAATATTTTTCCGTTTTTGAATGTCTGAATACAAGTAGTTTTTTGCTTGGCGGATGGTTTTCAATGCGTGCTCGTGGGTATGCAGGTTCTGTCCTTCAACACGCTCTAGATATGGATTGCAGAGTTTTTCTCGGGTGTAAATAGATGAGATGTAGATGTATATTTAAATCTACTAAATGACCATCAATCCGACGTAAGGGGGGTGTGGCATGGGTTGCAGTACACACCACACACGGATAATTATATTCAGGACTAAACCAAAAAATCTTTCACGCAAAATATTCAATAATTAGTCCATACAGGAACAATATTATTGATAATCGGCAGGTAACACACGAGTAGAAGAGTGCGCGACATCTATCATCCCCACGTATGACCCTGATCATGGTTGTCCCCACGTCTACTCTGTTCCCCTGATCCCAAGAGGAAAAAATGACATTCTACATCTATTGGTTTCGCAAAAGGATTCTTCTCGGGAATTCCAACGGGTCAGGTATTTTTCTACCGACGTTTCGACGACAAACTCCGCCATCTTCTCCAGAGTGTTGGACACTAACACCCTAAAGAATGGATGTTGAATCGTTAGAATTCCAGCGAGAAAGAGAAAGAAAGAAGCGAGAAAAATTTAGAATGACGGCGGAGTTTGCTGTCGAAACGTCGGTAGAAGAATACCGGACCCGGCGGAAATAGCGAGGAGAATTCGCTAGCAGCCTAGCAGCGGGAAAGCCTCAGATCCTTAGCCAGCGTTAGACGCTGTTTCTAATATGTCATTGACCTCTTCGCTGAAGTCACATGCTTCAATTGTATGCAGTAAATAATGTGTATTTCCACCTACGATCCTAACCTAGTTCCTCTCATATAATCGATACACACCTACGTTGATCATAATATTCTATTCACAAGTCTATTGTAAGACTAATCATGCCTCATTTCGGTCTCATGTGGTTGCGCTATACTCCCTAAAAGACGCCTAACAAGCGAAAAAGTGACAGCGCTCTTTTACCATCTCAATACATTTCCCAAGTATTTTTTCCTAAAAGTAATAACCTCTTCTTTGCTAACCTAATAAAAAAGGAGAGAATTGGAACGCTATCAGATGTATAGTCTGAGTTCCAGTCTCTTCCAATTCGCTTCTTCTTTCTCCATCTCAAATTGAGGATTTGAGCTGGTCTCTCTACATCCCTATCTTTTGTTGGGGTTCCTTATGTTTTACCCCCATAAATATCTAGTCTCATCTTTATTTTTTCCTAGTTTTAACAGATTATAATACTTGATTGTTACCATGTTCCAAGATACAGTGTTATTTATCATTAGTTACAGTGTCATTTAGGTATTGTTTTATCTATTTACATATTTTGTTACATTTAGTTTTGAATTAGGCCAAATTTTTTTCTGTTAAATTTTTCTCCTTCCTTCTTCTTTTGCTAGCTTTACATTGTATTTAAATCGAGTTGTATATACATACTCCTATGCTGGCTTCTTTCTTCAAGTCTTGTTTGTTACTTCTTTAATTTTTTCTGTTGCATATTAAATACTTAAGAAAAGTGACAATATAACATAAGATGACAAAAAATAGTTATATACATATTGCGTTAAATTTCTTAATTATATTTTCGTCTTTTAATGGTAGTTTTAAAAAGAGCTGTATAAGATCACTCATTATAAGTCGGGTTATAGGTGCATTTATTAGACCTTCCAGAAGTTCTCTTTCCTCTCTGTAGCAAATTTCTCGAATATGCTTTCCCCACCACCTCAAACCACTCTCGACATTCATTTAGGTCCTTGATTGCTCTTTCTGGTGATTCGCTGGGAATCGAGATGTACTCCATGTCTATACTTACAATTACATGTTCTAAGATTTTGCAGGATATGGATGGGATATGTTTTGGTCGATAGTCACTGGGGTCACTCACTCTTTCGCCCTTCAAGTTGATATTTTCCAGTTATTGAGAACTCTTTGATCGTCCAGGGATTTCTTAAATGTTTTTTTCAAGTAAGAAACTGTATTTGATACCATGATTTTATACACCCAGGCAGGAATTCAATCGAAACCAGGTGACTTATTTTGGATTGATTGCGCTAAGTTGGCGTTCAATGCCCCGAAGAAAGATTACAATTCGGGTCATATTCTGCTATAAATTATTCGGAACTGACAAGGATGCTTCTGACGAGCAATTTTTGAAAACGCTTTGGAAAAAGTGTTTAAAACATTGGCTTTTTCAAAACTGCATCAAAATTTTGAAACTTTATTATTATAAGGAGTGCATCCCTAAATAGTTTCCCTGAGCCTCCCTTGCATGCGATCAAAATGCTTTTGGGTTATCGATTAATATTTAAGTTATACATTCATCTAACACCTTACGACACGCTTTCGTCTTCCACTGTTTAGGTGTATTTTTCAATTATTTCGTCGCTTTCGTCACTAGACTTACCCTGATGTGCTCACTTCATTTTCTCGCGACAAGCTCTTTGATGTTTCGTGGTTATACGCATTTAATAATTGTACGGTCAAGATTTGAGTGTTCTTTTGAGACAAGAATTTTTAGACCATATTCTAAAATATATTCTAGAATTATTTAGAAGAATTATAATTATATAGAAGAATATATTCTAGACGGTTCACCAGTGAAAAATTTCCTAAGAATGCATGTGAACACAACAGGTCGGTAAATTAGCAGTTCAATAAAGCTAGTGCATTAGATGTAGTGAATCATATATTCGAATTGATAAGGTTGGTAAAATGAGGCTGGACCAAAAAGTGACAGAGTGGACAAAAGCTTTTATAACAATTAGAAAACAAATAAGGTGGGCGACCTGTTATCTCACCAAATTTAGCCTCAGGTGTACCTCAGGGAAGTCAACTTTTTCCGTTGGTTTTCTTGATTTATACCTACTGTAGTGCGGTTTAAAGTTCGGCTTTTTTCGGATGATTGCATAATACATATATATAGTCATAACTAATGAAACGGATTCTTAAGTATTGCGAGATGACTTAAATAATATTCAAGAGTGGATGAGGAAGAATGAAATGAACAGAAACTGGAGTAAAAGAAAAATAATTAATTTCAAAAGGAATAAATTCCAATATAACTATAAATTGCGGGAAGAAAATATTTCAGTAGTTAGTTTAAATACATAGGAGTAACTTTTTAAAACAACCTAAAATGGAACGAACATATAGAGAGAATGACAAACAAGTCACATAAAACACTAAATTTTATCGTTCGCATCATAGGAAAATGCAGTACAAGAACCAAATAAAAAGTATGTCCTGCCTTAGTACGACAAATATTAGAGTACGGAACAAGTATAAAGGGAACCTCATTACGACTACTAAAGAAAAATATTGAAAGGGTCCAAAGAATCGAAGGGTCGAATTGTTTTAGGAAAATTCGAAAGAGATCATAGCGTAAGTGGCATGAAAAGACAACCGCGATGGGAATGCTTAAAGAAGGGAAGGAATAATGGGGTGTTGGGGAAAATGTATGAATTGTAATGTGGGGTATGAGGTTGGGAGGACTTGAAACTCAAACCGCAAGCTGGCTGTTACAAAGGTAGGGGGGGATCACTGGTACGAAATTGAATGGCTAACTCTATAAGGAGTGACATAAGTAAGAATTCCTTCCTCAATAAAGGCATAAGGGATTGGAACAGATGGCTCGGAGAAGTTTTTGAACCATTCCCTATAAGCGTCAGGAGTTTCAAGAGAAGAGTGTCTAAGAATATTGAGTGAACTTCTTATCGTGTATGATTATTTTTTATGGCTGTTTGAATTATTTTTTAATCCTTATTTCTTCACTAACACCAATTGTAACTCTTATTCTTAAGTCAGTTTAAATGTACCTTTCCGCCTGACTGATTGCCTAACTGCATTGTAACTGCAAGTAATAATAATAATAAAATTCTAGAACGGTACAATCATGACTCATCAATTTAAGAAAAGAAAATTCAGTAATCGCTAAGTAGTCTAGCAATTAGCATACGAATGTATTCTACTTATAATTAACATGAATGAATTAATATTTCTGCACTTTTAACGTGCAGAAATAACGTGTTTCTGCTAACGTTTTCTCTCGCTAAATTTGAATTTCTGCAAAGGAGCCGTGCTTTTAGTATTAGTAGTCATTCAGCATTAATTACGGATCTTTATATTTTCGTTTAATGGTTAAATATATTCGTACGAGTTTAGTATTAGAAATCAAATAATATTCACGAGTGAATAAAATTAATTTAGGAACGGATCACACAAAAAAAGTCAAGTGAAATGAGAGATTCAATAGAGAAAATAATGAACATCAGACAATGGATAGGCCTCTCTCTCTCTCTCTCAACACACCCATCAGGAGGGGCAGATCACAAACGGACGCCGCTCGACTCCTGGACCGCTTGCTTCCTCACGGGACCATCATTCAATTCAGTGCGCCACGCGAACTCACGCACAAGCCACAAAACTCTTTCCCCTCCCCACTCGAATATTCTTCTCCTCCTCGAGAAAAGCAATAAAAAAATCTTCCTCTTCGCCCCCATTTTTTTCAAACCCTACTCTTCCCCTCCGTTTTCCCGGCAGCTAATTTGATTCGCCCTGCGCTCCTCTTTTTTCATAACACAGAAAGTTAGATTAGAATTGGTAACGAATTCGAATCACAACAACGAAAGTTATATTCGAATCGATTAAGCACAGTGGAAGTAGCGTAACTCACACAGTTCAGGAACGTGGGTGGCAGAATACCAAAAAATGACAGAACATAAAACATAGAAAACCACGACCATATTATTCATTAGCTTAATCCAATCGAAAATCGAATTGGAAGAAAAACAACACTTTAGAACCAATTATGAAGTTACTTTCGGAGAAAAGTGCAGTTGTTTCTGGGGTTGGATTAAGCTAAGAGCCCTAATTAATATATAGGAGAAAATTTTATTAATCATGATCTACTCAGGTAACTGTTTTTAATTCAAAAATTCCGGTAATAATTAAGAAAAGAAAATTATAGAAATATGCTAATGTGCAAGTTAACAAGTGTATAGTTGGCGTGAAAAACAACCTACCTTGGAGAGTGAAAAGTGAAACCCTGGAGGACTACTTGTATGATGAGGTAGTGTGAGTAGTGCTTGACCGGAGCGGGAGTGGTGTGTGTGGCCTGGTGGCAGAAGATGCCTTTTATAGCTCAGTGGTGCTCACCGCGCCGCTTCCGACTGGCCAGCTCGAACCCTTAGCACGAGTTACGGGTGGCGCGCGCACTGTTGGGCGAGTCCTCCAGCGCTCCGCGTGCCCTCCATCCCGCACGTGGCTATATAACTCGTGCTACTCGACCTGACCCATTACTTGTCGCCTATCCAGACATCATGTCACATGAGTCACACTATTTTGGTTCAACAAACTCCTTGCCTTTCCAGATTGAGCCGACATGCATGATGTGTGATGCTGTAGTTGAATTCTTTGTATATGAATATAATCTAAGTTAGGGTGATCAATTGAAATGAAAGGTCGCTTCGCTTCTAGTTAGGAACAGGGAAACAGGTCGATGGAAGCGATCTTTCAGCACTGAGCAAGTAACCCTCAGATTCAGACACCTGTTGATACCAGTGAATTCGGGTTGAGAGGCACTCGGCCGACCGACCCATCAACTAGTGAAAGTAGATGCGGTCGCTTTGGTCAGCATTAATCCCACGCCGTCTACCACAATATAATTTATTTGTCACATATTCAAAGTGTTTAAAACAGAGGTACCGCTAGAGATGACTAGAGAAGTTGATAGACTGCGGGGTATCAAACCAATTTATAGCTTAGAGTTCAGACGTCACAGAATGACCGTTGGAGTGGTGGATTAAAAGCTGGCACTGCGATGCTTCCAATGAGTCGGTTGCGGGACACCGAAGTGATGATACCGAATCGTCCAAATAGGTTTCTTGCTGGTGTTGGCAGTTGTTGCCCTCATTCTCAGCTCGGTCGTTGGCACGGCTTCTTGACAGACGCGAAGACGTGATGGCAGCTTCCAGCTGGGCATGCACCTCCGTCGCAGA
Organism: Rhinocypha anisoptera; assembly: GCA_011762765.2. Taxonomy (NCBI): domain Eukaryota; kingdom Metazoa; phylum Arthropoda; class Insecta; order Odonata; family Chlorocyphidae; genus Rhinocypha; species Rhinocypha anisoptera. The sequence continues at coordinate 7,783 of WURS02443918.1, forward strand.
AGCCCGCTTGGAGAGGTCAGTCTTGGTGCAAACACGTACTACCCGGCGAAGCTGGCCACACAGAGGCAAATTGGTTAACACACTGGGAGGTACCTGAGCAATGGCTATCGAGCAGATGTCTCATCACTTTTGGGCATTGTCCCACATTGCACTGTGACACTAGTGTTCGCTACCCGCTTATTCGGTTAAGATACACAGCAAAGAGGCACCCTTCCTGGAACACCGCTAACCTCGTTCTGTCAACTAGGAAGCACCTGCCCTACTCACCGTTTCGAGTATTTCTTCGTCAGCGCAACTTGAGGATAATTTAGGTTGCTCCAAATTATTTCGAGACTTGGTGAGAATTGATTTGAGCTCAGAAACATTAGAACGAGTAACTTTTTGAGAGTTTAACTCAATGTTATCAGAAGACTCGTCTTGATGTTTTGCTTTAAATTGTTCAGTTAGCAACTGCGGTCTGACATTGTCATCAAGCTCGATTTCTGCTGAAACACGATCCTCTACCTTGATTGTTTCAGTTGAGGAAGAAGATGAAATCACATTATGAGAAACATTGATATCCAAGTCCAATTTGGTATCTGGACCTAAGATAGTATCACAGATGCTTTGGTACGAAGCTTCATTAGTTTGCTCTGAGTTGACACTCGGTGGTTGTGTGTTTTGCAACTCTACCCTAAAAATAAAATTTTTAAACTAAGAAATATTTGTAGCAATTGAAATAACAAACCTTTGACATTTGTCAATAGTTGTTTGATTGTTACAAGTAGAATCTTCTTTACGAAAATTTTGTTTAATTTTTCCAGTCAAACCATTGGGCACATTTGAATTATCTTTAACACTCTTGGGTGACAAAGATCGAATCAATTTACGTAGATCAAATGGATGAAAGTCGAGGTCGGTAAGTGAGAATTGACGAGAACGCCATAGCTTGTGCGCTTTCTGACTTGGCTTGTTAGTCATCTTGATTAGCTCGATTAGATCAGAAGGCTGGTGGAGTTTGGGGAGAGGCTCGCCGGGAATGCCATTGGTACTCAACATTGGCTTGGTCCGAGCTACACTCTGGTCAGCCATCATGACGAGATCGATCGCCATTCTTCGCTCACAATGACTCACCTGGCTCAAGTGTACCTCACCATTGGAAGGACGACGTGCAAGCAAACTTTGACTCTGATTCCTAATCAGAGGTGAGACTGTGGGATTCATCAACGTGATCACGCAAAACTCGCGATTCGGCGGCTTTGGTTACCGCAATCTAACAGAATTCAAATGGAATTTCACGAGGTCGAATTACTACAAGCTTACACTGCACCTCGTCGAGACTTGACTTCAGCACCGTCTTGTGATTAACTGAGGATGTCGCGCTCGTGCAATCAGCACCAGTGCTCGTAAACAGTTTGATTGGAGATGTAATAAGAATACAGCCAAAATGTAAATAGACCTTCAATCGTGCGTGAGAGAAAGTATCGCCACCGAAAGTATGGCCACTTCGGTAGTAGCAGTTTGCTTGATCACCCGCGTTGGCTCGCGTTGGTGTTGTGGTTGTCTGCTTAGCTCACTTGGTTATATCAGCACCGCGGTGCGTCTTGGTCTTAACAAGTTTCCGATATCATCACACTCAATGTGTGCACAATTAGAGAAAACGAGCGATAGATTTCATTAACACTGACGTTGATTTGCACGCAAATTCGAATCGACGACGAACCGAGTATTTGCTAGATCAGAGGCTGCATGACGCCGGTCGACAACAATGATATTCCATTATGCAGACAAGGTTTGGCTCGAGGTCGGCACCGTGAGCTGTGCAGGTGACGTACGCCTCCAATACTACTCTACTCTACTCTCGCACACACGTGAGCTTCTCACCCGTCACAGTTACCCTTTGGGCGTCAGGTGAGGCGTCATCACTTATCACTTATCACTGCACTAACCGAGGGTTCAAAGCGAGCTGACGATCAGATTCTCGAGAAGCGCAGAGGAGTGCTCCGCACACACTCACTACGCTACCACTTGTCAGCCACATAGTGCATGGGTGATATCACCCATCGATGCACCAGGACACTTCCAGTGGCAGGTGTGACCGTGTCCAGCGCGCACACAACTACCACTGTCTCTTGAGTGTTTGGGTGACAACCACAATAAGCTCCAGTCTTGTCCCTCTTCTCCAATGAGTCTATCTTCTATTTGTTTGATACACTTTTTGATAATAAAAAAAATCACTTGGCATGATGTGATAAGGAGAGGCTCATCTCCACACCAAGTATTGTTCATATATATCGAGTGGTCTTCTACCAAGCACAAGAAAACCGACAGGGCTAACAATAAGGAAGAGTGGGAATTGGTTTTGACTAGACTGCAGTGATCAAAAATCAGCATCCGTCTACATGTGAGTTGTAATGTCTATCAATAAAGTGTTTCTCAATATATTCTAAAATTCACTAAGTTGTTATAATTTTGAGTTTGCTCAAGTTGATAAAAAATCAATTGCATTTAACCGTTACCGTTAAAATGGCTTTACTTAGAATACTCAGCTATTATATACGTGTAAAGAGTCTGATCAGTTTGGAAATTGTAATATTCCTGGCTCAAAGTACCCATTTTGAGATATTGACTCTGCTCTTGATAACGCTATCCTTGGTCGCTACGTAGCGTACCCTCCATTGGAGGATGCAAGTTCCGGATAAAGAGTTTCGTAAACAATGACTGTTCGAGGGGTCGACGAATCGTACTTCGCATGTGGAGTATGTGGTAAGAGGTGATAAGACCCAATCACGCCACTGCCTGGAGATCTCGTGTCAACGGCGTGTTGGTGATGATCAATACTGATGCTCGCTGTAACGGAGTACTCGTGGTCAACTAGGAAATTGATCCTACAATTAAGTAACTTGTTGACCGTATGCCAACTCGTCCGGTGAGCGATAAGAGAGTGTACCGCACGCCACAACACAACCTTGAATGATGACCAACTCTGCATCTACAGTGTAGCGTGAGTAGTTGAACCGTCATGCAATCAGTACAAACGCGCACTTTGTACCCTATAGGAAAAACAAACGACTAGCACTTATCACCTCTGATAGCCATTCAGAGGGTATATTCATTAGGGCAAGGCCCGCTCGATAACTAAACTATACACTTTTATAAATAAAAGAGGTTAAACTCATATCTTTGCAAGTTTTCAGTAGGAACAAAAAGTTCAATTTAAACTTTGTAGAAACACCATTTTGCTTAGAATTGTACTTGGTTTTAAATAACTTTAAATAGTTTTGTCTTGGAAATTTCAATGAAAGTGAGTGGAATCTACACGGAAAACTCAAAAATGTTCGTAAACGCTCTCAATCTTATATGATTTGAGAGCTTATAATTCTATAGAAATTGTATATTTTATTTGAACACTTTTTGTACGTTTGCAAACACAAAAAATCCATGGGTCATAATCATCTGTCTTCCTAAAGATCAACTTTTGTTAAATTTTGTGGGACAGTTAACCTCAACAATATCTTCAACAATATTTCAATTCAATTAAACTAGTCTGTATTTCACTAATTTCAATAACTTCAACTTTCAACTTTAACCTTAAGAGTGACAAATAAATACGGTCCTATGTCTTTCAAGATGCATTTTCTTGATTGCTTGTTTTAGTTATGGCTCTAAACTTAACCAGCATTTGGGTTCGGGAACTTTCTCTTACACTGGTTTGTGTTGCGGCCACTTTCAAGACCAATAACACAAATCAATGTATGAGAAAGTTCTCGAACAAAAATGCTGGTCAAGTTTAGAGCCATATTTTAGTGAGCTCTGGAGCTTTATGGTAGAGATTCTCAGTATGGGGGCGATTAAGGCGGCTTTGGTAACATACGAATTTAAGTATGGCCAAACTGACTTGAATCGATTGACTGCTTCGTTGGTTCGCTTACTTCTTCGTTTAGAACCGTAAAATCCAGTAACAATGCTATGAAGCACTGCTTAATAACAGTGTCCAATCCCAATGACCCATCTTAAGTTTAAATGCAGAAAAATTAATATAATTTGTGAGAAGATTGTATTCCAGTATTTAAAAACTTTTATTGGGGAATTAAAACTTACAAGTAAAAAATTCTTTTTTATTAGTAAAGTTACAAAAAATTATAACAAAAAACTCAAATAAATAAAAAACAATGAACATAATTTTCGTGTGTAATGGTAATGTAAAATTAAAAACTTGATATTTATAATAATTAGATCTTTAAATGTAATTAGAGACCAGTCTACTGGAGATGAGCCATTTTTAGTAGAGTTGGTCAAAAGCGAGTTTGTTTCGTTTGGGGGTGTAACGAGTAACATTAGCATTTGTAGTAGGCGTTCCATAAACAGAAGAGCACGCCGAACGGTAGCTGTAAGGTGACATCACTGAGTTGGCTCTAGTTGAACGCAATGGATTTTGGCCAACTCGCTGAGGAGCTAAAATTTTTTAAAAAATCATTAAATTAAAATAACTAATAAACAAATATGTATAAGTACATACTTCTAGGATTTTGTATAGTTTCATCCCAGTACGTGCTTGGAAGTCCTAGCAGAGATTCAATCACTTGAAATTGTCTAGCGTTTTCTTGCAACATCTGATCTCCAGATGGGTTCTGGACCGAATAGCCCAAAATAGCAGGTCCAAAAATTCGACCAAGAGCTGAAATCGACATTCTGTTTGCTTGATTTTTAACTACACGTTGCAAGTGCAACATTAAAAATGACAAAGTATCACGATTAGCGTCCGGCAATTGCTCGATGGCTCTCTTTAGCAATTCTTCGGTCTTGTCACTGTTTATTGAATCTGCAAAAAAAATCTTTTAATGAGATCAAGTTAATTCATACATGTAAAATACCTGTTGCTCGGACAAAGTCGTGCCAAAGTACGCGCGTGAGTAAAGGATCGTCGAGATCTCGCAAAAACTGTTTCACCACACCACATAAGACATGAACATCAACTTTGCTTATGTTCGGAGGGCCAGTTTTGCTATGAAGAAACTTTGTCTTCAATTCACGAATTTCGCGATCAGAGCCACACTTGCGGTAAATGCCTACTTCTCCAAGTGAACGTCGGTCGATTTCGTTGCAGCAATGAACCAGCAAGGGAGGTACAAAAGGACGGCTAGTGAGTGAAACAAAGTCCGCCACAATCAACATGTGAGTGTGTGATCCGCTGCGCGTCAAGCCTCGTGGAGTATGGTGAGGAATGCAAGGAAGACTCATTTTCTCTTGGCAATACGAGTGAGAAATCGTACGACAATCAATACAAACATAGTGTTTTGAACAAAAACCAATACTTTTGCCGCAAGGCACGCAAAACATTGGCTTAAAAGCTTTCTTTAGTTGAAGATTATGAGGACGATTGTTTAGAAGACCTAAGTCAACCTTGACTCGCGGTTTTGATTTGACACTAGCACAAGATTTCAATTGAGACTTAGGCAGCAACATTGGCGAACTTGAAGCGTTGGGTGTGTAAAACTGTTGCTTGAAAGGGGTTTGGTTAACATCGCTTCCACATCCAATCGAATTAGTATTTGCAGTACTAATACTGGTGGTTCCATTGCTGTTAGTCTCATCCTCCGAGTAAGAATTGACAGTGTTAGCTGAACTAACTGGACTGTCAGCACTGCGTTGTTCTTGGTAATTGTAAAAATTCTGCTTTACGGAGTTGACAACATAGGTTCGGCTAGTGTCCTCAAATTGATCCGTTTGTGGAGATTCTTGATCCTCATTGAGATTAAATCCAGCATTGGAAATCTTAATACTGTCTTCAGTTTTATCAAATTCAAGTTCATCATTTTCGGACATTTTGCCAAACAATTTGGAATTGCTGCTGATATGATTGATCAGCTCATCTGTGTTTAGCATCGAAAGTGAGCTTATATCAGAATCATCACTATCTTTATATTTGAGGAAACTACGAATCACATCAATAATATGGCGAAGTTTTTTAACTTCAGTTTCAATTTCACTTTTCTTTGAAGCCTCATTCATATAAATGGCACGGAGATGCATCCATTTTTGTTCAAGTTCTTTGTTTGCTTTTTCCAGCTGATCAATTTGTTGATTAGCTTTGGACAACTGTTGCGTCGCATCCAACCACTTCAAACGGACATATTCACATTTAACCAACAATTTTTGGTAATCTAATTAAATCAAATTAGTAAAAAAGTTATAATCAAAATATACTTTTAAAAATACCCTTTTCATCGGGAGCAACCGACTGTGAGCGACGACACATATCGTCGTACTGAGCCAATAGAGAAAGAGTGCGCTCAGCCATGGTTGTTGATTAGCTGAGGTATCAGATGTTAAAGTTGATTTGAAGAAGTTTAATCCAGAGTCAAGTTGGTCTTGTTTTTATTTTCAAAAGAAAAGGTAAGAATGATTTGATTAGACGCGGTGTTCACGATAGCCAAGCGCGAGCGCGAGCGAGTGGCGACCGTTTGCCTTGTTGCGCACACTAGCCTGGGACTGAGGCTGGCGTCGTTCTGTCACAGTGCAGCACAGGCTGCGAACTTACACCCCTCTGGTCAGAGTGGCGCCACTGGATTCGATTCGAACTCTTCGAACTCACTAAGCCCCTCCCATCTAGAGACACCTGCAGGCAATGAAACATACACTCTCAAGCTAAAGTGACGTGTTTCAACCTAATCCAAGCCCCAAAGAAAGGGGATAGTTTCTTTAGATTTAATACGACATCTATGAACAGAAACTGATTTTTAAAAATGTCCGCGCGTCTCATCAACGATGAATCATCATCCCCTTCAGAATGATAGAACACAGTAATGAATGTAATGCGCTTTTTAGTGTTTGTCTAGATACAATTTGTAGTATAAAATTATGAAAGTATAAGTATAAACTTGGGTGAACTGTATTTTATATAAGTAAGATAAAACAAAAATTTTATGTCCATCTCCATTTTGTGAGAATTCGCTAATGTTAAAGGAATGAGTTGCTGAAAATTTTAAAATCTATTTCTCTCTCTCTCTCTCTCTCTCTCTTAGATGTTCACATAATTAAAGTATAATTAAGCTAAAGAAGTCACACACTCAACCAAAAAAGTAGCAATTCAAATAGGTACAATGATGCTTCAAGTTTTACATATTACAAATATTAAAAAAGAATCTGAAAATAAAAACGAGAAGCAAAGGGAAAAGTAAACATGGTTCAATTTATGCATTGCCACAGTTACACTACTTAAAATGACATACAGTCATACCTCCACTTCAACAACAAAAATCAAACACAGTCTACTTTTCTCTTTCCTCAACTTTTTCAAGTAATTTCCAAAGATAAAACGTGAAGTACTACTGTATATTGCAATGCCAACAGAGCAAGCACTATTTCGAATTAGAGTTTTCTCATTAATGAATGTAGGTTAAATTTAACTTAGGGCTAAAGTGGTGATTCAAGTTGCACTCGCTTCACTTTTCACCATGCACAAATCGAACAGCATGCTAATTTTTTAGAGCTAAATTTTAATCAAAATAAACTATATTTTGGATAAAATAAAAAATCAGCCATGTTAGAAATCACCAGCTAGTTTTGGTCAAATTTACTATTTTTCGCTGAATGGACCATTTTATTATAAGCAGTATTGTTTTGATTTTTCAAAAAGTTTATGCAAGAAACTGAGTTTCTATTAAATAACTTAAATTAAAACTGTCTCAATCTAGCTCAATAAAAAAAATAAAAATTTATAACAAATGGTAATCGATCAATGCAAGTATATAATTATAATTAAAAGAAACGCGGTAACAAAAATCATACAACTGTTCAAACTGTCGTTCAAACAGTTGTTCAAACAGACTGCTCTTTTCTGCACTTACTATTAGTATCCAAATCTGTCTCATTCGTAAGACTACTTCTGGAAGTGGAAGTTGATGTCACACCCAAATGAGGCAAAACTTCAAGGTTTCATCGAAATTGAAGGAGTGCTAGAAAAACAAGTTGAGTAAAGGTCGGTGACTTGTGAGATCAACATGCTGCATACACCGCTCACATGGAGAGCAGCTTTGCATCAATGTTAGGCTAGTCTCTCGCCAGATAGCAGCACCCATCAAGTCTGATTTTAAGGGTGAGCATAATTTTTCTAAAACACTGTGAAAAGCAAGTAGAGTGTTGGTTTGCCGCTAGGTGACGCTACAGTCTATGAAAGAAAACAGTGGAAAATAAGGCTTAATCCCAGCAAATTTGGCTTGCGCGGTTTGTTGTGCTTTGCCAGTGGTCGACTGGCTCTGCTGCGTGCTGCTTCCAAGCTTCTCTCACCTACTGCCCTCTCCCCTTCTCTCTCTCTCTCCTATTCTCAGTGTCTGTGTACGTTGGCATCGATGTTTGGTCAGATCGAGTGATCGACCACCAAGTGGCATAGCGCTAATTTATCCACGCGTCACTTTGGATCTTTTTGAGGAAATAATTCTGATGGAAGACTACCCAAGACTAGGTAAAAGTCTGACTAGGCCAAAGTTTTAGGTATGCTCTCAACTGACTTGAATCAAGTGTGCTAACCTCTTGTTGACCATATAGAGGCATCGATAATCTGCTAGCTCTTTGCTGCACTTTTCCATCTTACTGTGATGCAATGTGCGTCGGCGGAGTTCTGTGGTAGTGCTACCCTTTGCATCTCATGAAGTGAGTCATCATCACTTTGTCGCTTTTTAAGGAATTGATTCATCGATTGTGATGTGTAGCAACTGGACTTGTTATCAGTGTATTAGTGGCACCTGTTTTCATTCGTAAATGATTGATAATCTTTGGTTTACTTGTGTGTTGGATGTTACTTTGTTGACGGTGAATTGATGCAGATGCTACGAGTGACTGAGCGCAAGTGGAGTCAACGACAATTTAGTTGCGCCAGGTGTGTTGAGTGTGGCGATAGGCAAACCAAGACTAGCTTAATGTCGTCATCCGAGTTGTCATTTGCATTGCACCCTGTAACAATATCTCTACCTATTACCCAACTGATTGCTGCTTCTATCAACACATGACACGGCATCTCACCACTACCACCACTAGAGTATCATACAAACACCCGATGTACAGCACAAGCAAAGGAACAGGCGCAGTGAAAGGCATCTTAGCTTACAATCGCATTACTGTGTCACCACGGATACCACCACACTCGAGCAATCCACACGCCGACAACTCTTGCCAAATCATCGAGTCTTTTGCATCGGCAAGCCTCAAGATGTCACCCATTTCTCTATCTTGATGACTAACGTGACTGAATTTGCAGCACCAAGGTTGATAGAGAAATTGTGGCACTTGAATTAGTAAGTGCTGTTGAGAGATGGTGTGCATTCAAACATTATCGTCGTTCGCACCAGTGATTGCACGCGTGTGTCTATATGTATTGTCCTCGGCAACTGTCACAGCATCGTGCTCTATGGGTGTCTGGCAGCAGTGAAAATTGATTCATCATTCATTTCCAGGACATTGATTACATTTCCTAGACCTACAATGTGTTGCTCTTCTGTCGGCTTCAAATTTTGTTGTTCTCTTGTGCTCGTTTTATCTCTCACGCCCAATTGGTGTCTTCTATCTTGAATACAACTCTTCAATCCACAATCTGGTCGTCACACGATGAGATTAGATTAGACATGAATTAGTCAGCTCTTATTCTTTATTAGTTCTGAGTTTGCTACTGTGTAAAGTATGAGAAAAAAATTTTATACACGTTTATTATTAGAGGCTATTTGAATTGGCCTAAATACAATATTCTAGTTGCGTAACTCGAAATTTGAAAGAATTGATCGGTATTGGTGTGAAAGCACGTGAATGGTTGGTGTCTAGTTCGATTACATTCTGTCGGTGTTACGGTGTGGGGCGGGTTGTGTATGGAGTTGGCAGCGGCAATGATCGTCTCTGCTCATTAGTGGATTGACACAACACTCAGATCGCTCGCTTCTCACCGCACTCCCACTCTTCTTCCCAAAATCCAAGTACTCAAAGAGCCATTCCATTGCTTTTGCATACCGGAAGGCTCTCGATAAGCACTGGCTTGTTGAGAAATTTTGGTATACTGGCGCCTGAGGTCTGTGTGCTTAACTTAGCTCTCTCTATCTGGAAGTCGCCGCTTTGCCATTGGTGCTCGTCCATACTACTGTTTGTTTGTGTGCGTGTAGATTGACCTTGCCCGCAGTGGTAACGGTGCCGAGTCGCGCGCCTTGCGTGACACGCTGAACCTGCTTTTCAATTGTTGTACTGCATGCTACTACTTTGTTTTCTTTTCTATTTATTTTATTCATTAATTTTTACTTTATTTTTGTTTATTTTTTTACAGATTTTATTTTGTTTTTTGTTTTGTTTTGCTTGTTGAAAATCTAATTTGTAATTGTTATCTTCTTGTCGAAGACTGAATGGCTTGTGATATGTAATAATGTGCAATGTTCAACTACTATAATTGAGACGATTTGACTGAAGACCCTGTTGTGATCTGTAGTTGTGGAAGACGTGAGATGAGCTAAGGTGGTGAGCCAACAATACTCTCGGTACCGTGCAATAGTGTGGAAAGTGCCTAGAGCGTGGTGAGCATGTCAGGACCACCACCGCCGCCCCCACCTCCAGGTGGTTTGGGTGGTGTACCCCCTCCCCCACCACCATCTTTCTCCTTGGCCAAGTCCTCGGGCACTCCCAATCGAGCCGCTCTACTGTCGGACATTCGCGGAGGCGCCAGACTCCGAAAAACCACTACAAATGATCGCAGTGCTCCTCTTGTATCTAGTGCGTTTTATTTTATTTATTGTTCGATTTTAATGATTTTATTTAAATTGGAGCCACTGATAATTATTTTGTTGATACAGAATCATCGAACTCTGCAAGCTCAAATAGTGGAAGTCAAGGAAGTGGGAGCAGTGCCGGCAGTGGACCAGCACCATCGCCACTTGGTCTAGGTGGCCTCTTTGCCAATGGCATTCCAAAGCTGAAGCCAACTGGCTCGCGATTGTTACCGGAGAAGAGCTCTTCTGCCAGCTCAGTGTCGTCGATAACGCCTAAACCAAAAAGTACGATACACGAGAGCAGTAGGACACAAGCAAGTCTTTTACCACGAGCACCGAACAACAAGTTACGCGACAGCGACACCACTCCGTACTCATCTAGTCCCGATTTAGTGCAAGCCAAGAAGAAATTGGAGTTTATTTTTTCTTCAAACACAGCGGGCAGTACGCAGTATTCATCTGAGACGAGTCCGCGCAAGTCAACCAATACCAATCGGAGTCACACTACGCTCCACACCTTAGATGCTTTACCAGCCGAACAAAATAACATCAATCGAGTCAACAAACCTACTCCTCCCCAGAAGTACCATACGATTAACCCTCGTGGCAAATCGAGCAACAATTATTCTCTAACTAATAATAACGACAATTCAATGCCAGCTCACAAGGGCCAAGCGCCACCTCCACCGACGCAGAAGTCGGCTCTACATCGTTCCAACTCACAGACTAATTCTAGTTCGCGGTCGAATTTACAAGTTCGACCATCACCGAAACCCCCAAATGTTAAACCACCACCACCGCCAAAACAAGTTGACCTGAACGCAAGTCGAGCGCGAACAATCGGTACACTTAAGAACAATGGCCCTCCGCCACCGATTTCCAACTCAACTGGTGCCACCAAAACGAGTGATAATCGATCGGCTTTGCACGGTTCGATGCAGCAACAACCTGTGAAGCCACCAGCACCTCCACGCAACTCGAGTTATCCAAATTCGTTATCTACTGCCGGAGAGTCGCAATCTCGATTGTCTTCCTCTACTGTTGGCAAACCACAAGTACATGGTAGTGCGGCGTCACCCAACACTACCACTAATCACAAAACCATAAGGCCTCCAACTGGCCCACCTCCGCCACCACCCAACCGAGTGTCTAGTGTGGCTAGTGGAAATGGTCGGCCCGGGGACACTTCCATGGCTACGTCCAACTTACATCGAGTTAATTCGCACAAACCAGTGGCACCACCTGTGCCGCATCACATTGATGTGATGACTAGCGACAACCTGCCTCCTCCACCACCACCTATTCGTAACGCTTCCATCTCACGAGGACTTCATCAAACAGGTACTATTTTTTAAACACACCAAAATTCGAAACATGTTGCTAATAGACTTATTAAGCAGAGAGTCTAGTATCACGTTTCAAGTTTCGTGACATATGTGAGCTGCCAGCACCACCTCCAATGCAGAGCTTGTCCAAGATTTATCCAAGTCAACGTAAGTGTGCGTGATCAATAGTCGATAGTGGAGTAAGACGTGTTGTGTTGACCTTGCAGTAAACAAGAATCGGCGTCGCGAGCCACCACCGCCCCCGCCTCAAATGCCGCCGCCTGTGCCTGCAATGGCCAGTCCCATTGCCAACGGACCAGGCTTCTACCCTGATAAGCGGTACCACATTCAGATCAATCGCAACGCGGCCAACTACTAGTGCTTCTAATGCTGACAGGCCAAAATGGAGTGAGAACATGCTGAACAAGGCTTGCCCCTTGCCCCCACCAATGTATCATATATATATATCGTGCCCCTTGATGCATTTCCCTTGTCCGATCTGTGAATAGAAGTCCGTCTCACCAACCAATCAATGCTTCCATGCCATACCGACACATCATACCAAACGATTCTATTTTTTAGTCATTGTTACCTGGAGCTAAAGTTGCCAGGCATCTTCAAACGCGCTCTAGTTTTGTTTGTCGAATCAATTATTAAACATTTTATTTATTGTTTTTTCTTGAAATGAGAACGTATTTTATATTTTTTTATTTTATCAAATAATAATACTGGTCACACTGATATTGTATTGTCAGTGAAATCGTTTGTAACGTCAAATTGCTCATGGTCAATACTATAGTACTAGACTTAATGTTTGTCTGTGGAAACCGAGCTAGCTTGGTCAGTAGAAACAGGTGTCACTTCAGCCTTTTCCTCGGCCTCTGTCTCGCTGCACTTGGACACCTCTGAGTTGATTAAAGCTTGCCCGGCGTCGCGAAGTATCTAAGCAAAACATAGTTATGCTTCAAGTGTTAAATATGTTTAGTCACACAGTACCTTTAGTTGCATTTCTAAGCCTTTGAGCTCATCATCAATCCAGCGGCCTCTGATGGCGCAAGTGTAAGTGATGACAATAGCAAATCGTGACACCGAGAGCAGTAGTGAAAGACAACGCGACTCTAGCAATCGAGGGTCTAGGGGAGGGTACATGGCTTCAACTACGTCGTCCACTCGAGGACTGATGGTTGGCGCAATCCTTCCAATCTCGTGCAACTTGACGCGTTGCTCTGCATCGTTGAAGCGAGGCATAGCAGACATGGTAGCGGCGACAAGTCGCTCGGTCAGGTGGTGACACCCTTTGAGTACCGCCAAGCAGTGTGGAATTAGACCAGTAGCATCGTCTACCCACTGGGTGTCCGATAAGATCTGGTCAATATTGGGATGGAGTCGTACATCGTCCAACTCTAACTCTTTGCCGTGCTTCTTCACCGACCCACTACCTCCTTTGCCACTGTGGTTTGCAATCAAGAATGCATTATCATAGTGATGTTCGCTGAAGTTTTTCCTGAAGAAATCCTTTTTCAAGAAGTCACGTCGTTGGTAGCAGATGACGATTAAGGCGACCAAGGAGCCAACGAAAACGACAAGTAGAACTACGATGGCAACCACCACGATTCTCTCTACACTCTCTTCGTTCATGGTGTACAATGCCGAGATTGGTAGTGATGGGCGATAGGCGCCTGTGACACCTTCCGGTGCCACTTGTGGTGTGTCAACACTTGTCACCAACAGTGATGCCTACCAGCAGTGGGTGTGTTGCACAGTGGGACAGTGGTGCGCGCGTGTTAGGCATTGCTCGGCAAGCAATGTGCCCATAGGCATTGCAATGGTGATCACTGATCGAAGCAGTACACAATTCTACTCCTCATTCGGCAAGCCTCTTGGCGTGAGTTTACCACTCGTCCACCCCGTACGTTTGGCAGATGACCCAATGACATCAACCCCACCTTGCATGTCTAGTTAACTAGTTTTCTGCAGTCGAGCTTAAACCTCGTCCCTCCATTGCAAACCTGTTTAGCCGCCGCCACAGTCAGCCATGTTTGCCTATAGACTATTAGTCTATACTTTACATCCATGTTTCACATTTTTAAAATGTAAAATTTAAATGAAAATAATACATATAAATTTGTAATAGCGAAAAATAGCTGGTATTGTTGCCGGCATTTTGTTACTCAATGTTGCTGTTTTTAGCTCGCCTTCGACTCCGCTAGGAGCCAGGCGGATTTTTGCTTTTACTGAGCTGGCTGCAGTGACAATTAATTTGCTTAGAAGAAGGAAAAAACAATATCACTATAATCAATAGATCACAAATATAGTCAAGCTTTGCAAATGGATGTCAGTTTTCCAGCCCAGCTGGTTAACTCACAGCCCGAAAAAAAGCTCACATTAATCATCATATATGTATATTTACACCGCTTCGCCTCATCTCCGCCAGACGGTGCTATTTTTGGCGCATTTAATTTAAATTATTTAAACTAACCTAACCAAGCTTGATTTCAAACCAACGTTGTGAATTTATCATAGTAATAAAAATAACCTTAATGGGAATTCATTTATTGGAAATTGCCAAAGAGCTTTACCTGGGACCACATCTCAAAAAGCCACTTTGTACTGCCAAATGTAGAGAACATTTTAGGTCGTTTCTTGAGTGTTGTGTCTATATAGTCCGTGTACAAAATATTGAATTTTAATGAAAATTATAATATAATAAATATAAAATTTTTACGTATTTTTAAGATTTCCTACTTTTAACATTTCGAGCTCGATGAATGTTCATGTTCTGGCATTTTTCGTTCTCTGCCATTTTTTATGTACTATAAAAGTTTGAATTCTCCGTCAATTTGATTCGGAATTCAAACTTTTTCAATTCTCGCTCAATTTGATTCGAATTTTGTTGCATAACTCTTCAAATTAACTCGAGTTTGACCTTGGCGGCTTTGCCACCGTTTTTTACAAGAAGCATACGGCCTTTAGAGCCGACCCTCTTGTAAAAAATAATATTTTAATACAAATTATTAGCATAATATGCATAAAATTTATGATAAATTAAAATCAATCATTTTCTTGCAAGAGTGCCAAGAGAGATAATTAAACATTAGCTCTGGAATTGAGTTAATAATAAAAATTGATTTTTGATTGTAAAATATTTTTAAATTATATATAAAATAATTGGTCATTTGGAAAGTGTAACATGTGAAAATTCACAAAATCCTTCTCTGACAAGTGACTGTTATAATCGCGCGCGTTAGATGTGACAGTGTTTGTGAATGGCTCTCTGATGCAATGTGTATGCATGTGTTTACAATGCCAGTGCTCACTTTTTTTTCTGTTTTTGTTTTGTTTGGTCTCTTCTCTAACAACGAGTAATATTCGTGATTACAAGTTGTTACAACTATCAACTAGACTAAGGCGAATATGGATGAGCTGGACAAACTCCAATACCTATCTTTAGTGTCAAAGATATGCACCGAGTTAGAAAATCATCTTGGTTTTAACGATAAGGATATGGCCGAGTTCATCATTGCTCTCGCAGAACAACATTCTACCTTTGAAGATTTCAAATCGGCGTTGACGGAGAATTCAGCACAATTTACAGACTCCTTTATTGCCAATCTTCTTCGCATCATACATCACATGAAACCTAAAAAAATGACAAAAGAAGATGAACCAAATGATTTGGGAGAAACATCTAAAGACGATCGTGAATTGAAGCGCGCTTTATATCCTTGTTTAGCAATTCCAGACGATCCAAGCGTCAAGAATATGTTAGAGAATGAATTGGAAAAGGAGAATTCCAAAGTTGAAAAGGAAGACAACGAGACTGATGATATTATGAAACAATTTGAGATGTTATCTAAGAAAAATGTTGATCAAAGTTCAGAAGAGGAGGGAGAAAAGAAACCAGCAAGTCAGGACAAATCTTCTAGAGATGATCGACGACATCACAACAGAAGGCGAAGAAGTCACAGTGGGGATCGTGATCATCGACGCCGTGACGAGAGACGCAGGAGTAGAAGTCGAAGTGGTGATCGTAAGGATCACCGAGGCCGTCACAGGGATCGCTCTCGGAGAAGTCGTTCCAGGAGTTTGGAGCGTGAACGGAGACGGAGAAGTCCGAGTTGGTCTGATTCCGAGCGTGGACGCGATCGGTCTCGACATGGTGACCGTGAACGTGACCGCCAAAAAAACAAGTTTGAGGAATTACCTGAGTGTCCCGTTGCTGGCACAATTCTCAAAGGAAAGGTGTCCAACATAATGAAGTTTGGCTGCTTTGTTCAACTCGAAGGATTACGCAAACGTTGGGAAGGTTTGGTGCATATCTCACAATTGCGTCGCGAAGGAAGAGTTAACGATGTGAATGAGGTGGTGCAGAGAGGCCAACGGGTGTTAGTCAAGGTGATCTCTTTTACCGGACAACGTACTAGTCTTTCGATGAAAGACGTGGATCAAGAAACGGGCGAGGATTTGAATCCAAATCACAATAATAAAACAAGAAATGGTGATCCCAATTCAGATTTAGCTGATTTTAAGAATCCAGATAGGCCATCAACGATGCCTCTCTCAGGAGTGAAAAGTTTTGAAGAAAATGACGACAACGACGTGCGCCGTCGGTTAGTTCAACGAATCTCGTCTCCAGAAAAGTGGGAACTGAAACAAATGGCTGCCGCCAATGTTCTTGACCGATCACAGTTGCCAGACTTTGATGAAGAACAAGGTGTACTGCCTAGAATTGATGAAGACGACGATGAAGATATCGAAATTGAGATGGTCGAGGAAGAACCCGCATTCCTTAAAGGTCATGGGAGAGCTCACGTGTCTGATTTGAGTCCAGTACGTATTGTGAAAAACCCAGATGGTTCACTGGCACAAGCTGCTATGATGCAGTCGGCACTATCCAAGGAAAGGCGCGAGATTAAGCAGCAGCAGCAACAAGCCGAGATGAGCCAGAACAAACCCGAGAACTCGAAGGACTGGTTCGATCCAATGCCTCAAAATGGGACCGAGCAAACTACTAGCACAGGTTGGAATGCCATGTCTAACGAGATGCCTGAGTGGAAGCGCTTCATCACCGGTGGCGCCAAAGCTTCTTATGGAAAACGCACCGAGCTGAGTTTGATCGAACAACGCAACAGCTTACCCATCTACCAATTCAAGGACGAGTTGGTCAAAGCGGTCACCGACAACCAAATTTTGATTGTCATTGGCGAAACAGGTTCCGGCAAGACCACACAGATCACACAATATTTGGCTGAAGCGGGCTATGTAGCGCGTGGCAAGATTGGCTGCACTCAGCCTCGCCGAGTGGCAGCTATGTCCGTGGCAAAGCGAGTCGCTGAAGAGTTTGGTTGTCGCCTGGGAACCGAGGTGGGCTATACGATTCGTTTCGAGGACTGTACAAGTCCGGAAACGGCCATCAAGTACATGACTGATGGTATGCTTCTGCGGGAGTGCCTTCTTGATTCGGATTTGCGAGCGTACTCTATTCTCATGCTGGACGAAGCTCATGAACGTACCATTCACACGGATGTTCTCTTTGGTTTGCTCAAGAATGCAGTTCGTCGCAGACCAGACCTCAAA
The DNA here is from genome assembly GCA_011762765.2 of Rhinocypha anisoptera. Classification (NCBI taxonomy): domain Eukaryota; kingdom Metazoa; phylum Arthropoda; class Insecta; order Odonata; family Chlorocyphidae; genus Rhinocypha; species Rhinocypha anisoptera. The sequence continues at coordinate 25,403 of WURS02443918.1, forward strand.
CTTATTGTCACTTCAGCTACATTGGATGCAGTCAAATTCTCTCAGTATTTCTTTGAGGCTCCCATATTTACTATTCCCGGTCGAACATTTCCCGTTGAGATTTTATACACGAAAGACCCCGAAACAGACTATTTAGATGCCTCCATGCTTACTGTAATGCAGATTCACTTGACCGAGCCCCCAGGTGATATTTTGCTTTTTCTCACCGGCCAAGAAGAAATTGACACAGCTTGTGAAGTATTATATGAACGGATGAAGTCACTTGGGCCCGATGTGCCTGAACTGCTTATCTTACCTGTTTACTCAGCCTTACCTTCTGAGATGCAAACTCGGATTTTTGAACCCACTCCGCCCGGATCTCGCAAAGTGGTCATTGCTACTAACATCGCCGAAACCTCGTTGACTATTGACGGAATCTATTATGTAGTTGATCCAGGATTTGTTAAGCAAAACGTTTACAATCCAAAGACTGGTATGGATTCGTTGGTTGTGACTCCAATTTCTCAAGCCCAGGCAAAACAACGAGCGGGACGCGCTGGTCGTACTGGTCCGGGCAAGTGTTTTCGCCTCTATACCGAGCGAGCCTATCGCGATGAAATGCTTACTACTCCAGTGCCCGAGATTCAACGCACCAATCTTTGCGAGACAGTTTTGCAGCTCAAGGCGATGGGTATTAACGATCTCTTATCGTTCGACTTCATGGATGCTCCTCCACCCGAAACTTTGCTTATGGCGCTTCAGCAGTTGCATTCGTTGGGTGCACTCGACGATGAAGGTCTTCTCACCAAAATTGGCCGACGCATGGCTGAATTTCCTCTCGAGCCACGACTTTGCAAAGTGCTACTTCAGTCAGTCTCACAAGGATGTTCTGAAGAAGCACTTACCGTAGTTTCGATGCTTTCCGTGCAAAATGTGTTTTACAGACCTAAGGACAAGCAAGCCACAGCCGACTCGAAGAAGGCCAAATTCAATCAGCCAGAAGGAGATCACCTCACTCTATTGGCTGTGTACAACGCATGGCGTAACAACAAACTTTCCACCGCTTGGTGCTACGAGAACTTTGTGCAAGTGCGAACCTTAAAACGAGCACAAGATGTTCGCAAACAGTTACTCGGCATTATGGATCGTCATCGATTGGATGTGATTTCGTGTGGACGCAACACTGCCAAGCTGCAGAAGGCGATCTGCTCTGGCTTTTTTGGCAACGCTGCCAAGAAAGACCCACAAGAAGGGTACCGCACTCTAGTTGATGGTCAGGTGGTCTACATTCACCCTTCTTCAGCTCTCTTTCACCGACAACCTGAGTGGGTGGTCTACCACGAGATCGTGCTCACCACCAAGGAGTACATGCGTGAGGTGACCACAACCGACCCGCGTTGGCTCGTCGAGTTTGCACCCACCTTCTTCCGCTTCTCCGATCCAGCCAAACTTTCTAAACACAAAAAACAACTCCGCCTTGAGCCACTTTACAACAAGTATGAAGAGCCAAATGCATGGCGCATTTCTCGCGTCCGCAAGCGCCGCAACTAAACTTTTAATCGATTATCATTGCATTGTATATTTTTAAAGAACATAATTGTAGAACAATTGATTTATGTATTAAACTTAGTTGTTTTAATGAAAAATGGATACTTTTGTAACTTGAAAAATAGAAGCATCAACGTGCAGAACGAGGAGTGATAGTGTGGAAAGTAGAACATCGATGGTATCGACTAGTGCCTCTCCCCACTTGGTGTATTGGCTGTCAGCAGTGTGTTCACGAATTTTCTACCAGACTCGTGCACTTTGGCAGCCGGCATTTGCCTAATCGTTGTCTAGACATTTCATTCCACCCTCCCACTCTTTGTCTTCTCAACTCAATCTACCAAACACGAACAAAGATGGCTCAGGATGATCTCCTTCAGTGCTACAACATCTCTTGTGGTCAGATGTATCGTGACTCGGAGAACGATGACGAGGTGTGTGTGTATCACCAAGGCAAACCCTACTTTCACGATGGCTACAAAGAGTGGACATGTTGCAAGATGCGTTCACGGGATTTTACTACTTTTATGGGTTTCAAAGGATGTAAGAGCTTTATTTATTGATTATATAAAATGGTTATCATTGATGTTTTCGACAGGTACTAAAGGACGACACAGCAATATTCGCCCTGTAGAAGATCCTAAACCTCAATCTGTCTGCGAGGTTTCACCACCGATCAACAACGGCGATGTTATCAAAGAGACAGAACCAGTCGACACATTTACTCCTCCTGACTCTGCTCTGATTGAGGATATTCCAGTAGTGGAATCACCGAACTTGAGTTCCGCGGTGCCTCCGCAAAGTATTACGATTTGTAAAAATTGTAAGGCCGAGCTTTCAACTATAGATCCAAAGTCAGAATGCTACTACCATCGTGGCGTACAGGTGTAAGTAAATGCTAAGTAATGTATTTTAGCTTTAAACGATGACAAATTTTGTGCTAGTTTTCATGATTCATTCAAGTATTGGAGTTGTTGTCCAAACAAGAAGTTTACCGAGTTCGAAGACTTTCAGAAATTGCCGCCTTGTGCTCGGGCAGACCAACATGATATGATGATTAAGGTGGATTGCAAGGAGAACTGGTTCCAAACTGGAGCCACTCTCACCATAGCACTGTATGGTCTGAAAGGTGCGCGACAGATGGAGGGAAGGTCGATAGTGAAGCTGGTGGGTGGACGTACTCTTTCCGTTCACCTCGTCGACCTTAATGGCATCACCATCTTTGAGAAGGACTGGCAACTCTATGACTACGTGCTGGCCGACAAGTGTAAGGCTACCCTCAATGCCTCCAACGTGCAGATCATACTGCACAAAGCCAACTGCAAATCACATTGGCCCTCTCTCATCCTTCCTTCGCCCAAATGATTCATTTAGGCATCTTTTGTTCTATAATATAAAAATTTATTTATCCAAATGACCTGTGTAGCGATAATACATAATATACTTTGTGATGAGTAATCGCGTGATGAAACATGTTTAAATCAAAATTTTCGAAACTAAAACGAAATTATAGACAAACAAACGGTTGCAAAATAAAATGCACAATTGCAAGCACGTGAGAGTGGAAAAGATTGAGTTGGACAGGGGTGTGTTGAATAAATAGTCAAGTAAGTCTACAACTAGTAGGGCCGACGGGTCCGTTTGCCATAATTGCTGTTTCCCGGGTGACTGTGTGGCGGGGGTGGAGGCTGGCCTATGTGACCCGTGTTGTAGCCACCCTGGTGCGGCATGTTAGGCCCACTAGGATGCCCGTTGTAAGGACCCGGGCCCATTGGGGCACGGTGTATGGGCGAGGGTGGTTGCATCTGGTGCGGGTGAGGCACCATCTGTGGGTGTTGCTGATGTGGCACCATCGAAGGATGTTGTTGATGGTTCATCGAGGAGTTGCTCTGCGGGCCGTACAGGCCTTGCATTGGCATCTGGTTCGAGACGGGTGGCGGTGGCATTTGGCCTTGCATCATTCCACTTGGGTTGTGACCGCCCATCGCATGCTGACCATACATGGGCGTATCCATCTGTATTGAAAGGAGCCAAACAAACATTAGTCATCCAAATCTTAGGCGATAATCAAGTCTAGTTGACATACATGTTGGGGACCCATTGGTTGTTCCACATTCATCTGTCGGAGCTGCGTTTCTTGTCTGTCGAGCAGCTGTTGAAGTGCATTGGCTTGTTGTCTCAGCTCGCTCTCTTGTCGACGCAGCGAGTTCAAATCAGCCGGAGTGTGCTGACCCACGAGTTGTTCGCTCTGGGATCGCAACATACTGTCGTGTTGTCTTCGTTGATCCTCACGTTGTCGCTCAAAGTCGTATCGAGCATCTCTCTGAGAGTTGAGTTTCTGCACATCCGCCTCCATTTGGCGCAACTGTTCGCGTAACTTTTTGGTGGTCTCCTCTAGTCTGAAGTATTCCATTTGTGCCTTGAAATTCTCGTGCATATCCCTTATCTCGTTTTCAAAAGCCTCGCGGCGCTGAGCTTCAATTTGAGACAGCTGTTTCCATTTGTTCGCAATCTCAAACTCGATACTGCCAGGCTCGGAGAATCGAGGCCCAAGTTCTCGTTCTTTACGATATTCAGCTGTGTGAAGAACATTCTTCTCTGGCACACCTTCGTCTTCATCGCGACACTCAAGGGAAGTCACCACCACAGGAGTTGGAGTAGCTGAGAGTAGTAAGCACTCCTGTTGACATTTCTTAATGGCCGCTTGTGCAGACGATTTGCGCGCAAACTCAACAATGCCTTCGTTCAGAGATCTACCTCGGTCGTCGGCTGCCACAATCGCTCGTTCAATCGGGCCAAAAGTGCTAAATGCAAGATGAAGAAGTTCATTTGAGACGCATGGTGGAAGGTTAGTCACTTTGATAGCCGCTGCGTGAGCTGCTAAACGAACTCGAAGAGTACGACCTTCAAATAACTTGCCGTCAAGTGAATTTCGAGCATTCTCTGCATTGCTCCTCGTGTCCATCTTGATGAAAGCAAATTGATTAGCTTTGCCAATAAAAATATCCGATATTTTGCCAAACTCAGAAAAGAGTTTACGCAATGATTCTTCGTTCACACTACTGGGCAAATTTGCAACAAATAAACGACACCGTCCTGTGAATATATTCATCAATTGTTATAACTGTTCATTTTAAGTCTATTTCATTCAATCATACCAGTAAATGTTTGTCCCGACGTATTTAGCGGTTGCAGATCCCAGGCCGGGCTGCCGCTGAGTCGATGAACATTGAATTGCCCATTGTAGCTAGAGTTGCCCGTTGCTGGACCAGGAGATGGTCCAGGACCGGAATTAGGATTATGATTCATTTTGCGTTTCTTGGTGGAACTGTTTGTTTTGTGCCCATTATCAAGATTTTTGTTTTTATTGTTTTCAGGGGTGCCTTTATTGTTGGCAGGAGACGAGTCCACCTTGGAGTTCAACGAACTGTTCGAGTTGGTATGCTTCGTCTCAGCCATCGCGTTTGAACCACTGCTAGTCTGTTCTTGGATTTCTCAAAGATCACAGAATCGGATTGGAATCAAGGTAGATCAGAAGGAATAGATTCCAGGCAAAGAATTGTCCAGCGATGAGAACCACGAAAACATAACACCACCGCGGCACACACAACACACAAAGTCTACATCGAGCCTGCATTGGCAGTGTCCGTGGTAGTGGCACCAAGGCGAGTCGAGCAGCCGGCAGCAATAGGCTTCGTAATCAATCAAAAAGAGGTGTGCTCTATCTCTTGTGTCCGCTTGTTTACACACCTCCTCTTTCTCACAGGTTACTCTTTCTTACACCATAACCACTACCAGTAAGCCCCACAGCACAATGGCGGTCCAGTCAGCACTCTAGCCGCTACACTTAGCGGGCCACTGTCATACTGCTCATGCGTCGCCCACGGACCGACCCATCACCCTGTCCGACCATCGATGCTGTGACAGCGGGCGAGACTTTTTTGTCAAACTTCATTATTTCTTGTCACCTAGTCAATTTACACGTGTAGTATAGGTCCACCAATATACCGTTCATATGATTGCACCGATGACTATACCATGACCACATTAGTAACATTAGTATCAAGTCTTGATCGACACTTGCCTGACGCAAACTGGCCAGAGACGTGGGATCAGTTAGACCGGGAATTATTAATAAACAAACGCAACTTGATAACATCAATACCATTGTTAGCATAATTGAAGAGATGGATACAAATAATTGAAAAATAGCACGCCATAATAATTCGGTGCCAAAAATTGTGAACATGCAGTTATAATAAAACACAAAAGTAAATAGAAACTTTACTTGTCACCAGATATCACTTGCAATTAATATTTTAATACGCTGTAATGCATGATATAGCAGGGATGATTTTGTTGATGGTAGTAGATATTCCGCCTGTTAATTTACGAGCATTTATGTTGAATTAGCCTATGAGGTGCAAAGTGACACGGACCTCAATTGAGTGCACTGATTATCTCCCTTCAATTTTTAACTTGTAATACTAGGAAAAATGTTAAAACTTTCCCGTGCTGAGAAGAATATCAACAACTAGTTTCATGGTTTATCATCAATGGCAACTGGATGGACATGTCACATGTGTTATGAAATTAAATTGCGAGTGATCAGTGATGAGCGAACATCCTTTGTGAGCGACCCCGGTAAATCTCGGGATAGCTGACTTGGGACCCGAGAGAGTGTTTACAGGTGAAAACTGACGCACGGCAATGATGCAGCAATGTCATATTCACACACAGAAATAATAATTGAGATTTTGATTTGATTTGATATTGTGCAATTTTTATTAAAGCTATGATATCGTATAATTATGCTATTGTAGTAACCCAATTATATGATTAATGAAGTCCAATAATCAAAGATGTTTGGATATATCTATAGCACAATCTAACCAATAAAAAGTACCTCGCTACTATTATTATTATTCGTCTATCTTTACTGCGGTCCTTCATTTGGTGACCCGAACTCATTTTAGACCACAAAACAAGATACATTAAGTTATCCTAATCTAGGTAGCTGCAACATTAATGTATGACCAATGAGATAAAATTATAAATAAAAATCGAATTCGTTATGTAAATTTAAAAAACAAATACAAATAAAAAGAGTGCCATTAGAAGCCAAAAAGTTCTTACCGTAAATAAATAAGAAAGGTACAGATCTTAGAAGTTTTCTATTCACAATCATATAACTTTTATAAATTATGTTGTATGATTTTAAAAATTGTGGTAAATAATTAATGCGCAATAATCAAATGCAAACAAAATACACCACCCAAACAAAGAATTTGCATTAGCACTTTGACCTTAAGCAATTTTTTAAAATATGAAGCACTTGACAAAAAAATCTGTTTTTTATATTTCTCAAAGTTAAGTTAAATAAAAAATAAATCAAGTATGAATCAACTATCAATAAAATAATTTTTATAAAATAAAACATGACTTATCCGAGTGTTATAATTATTTTAAATATATTTTTGTAAATGTTTAAAGTTTAAAATTAAAATATTTCATCCTGTTAGCGATAGTATATTCTTAATATTAATAATACAGTATGACCTCAAACTTACGCGGTTTCGCAAAGGCAAAGTAAAAGGAATAAATAGAATTCGATTAATGCCTTCTATTTTGCCTTTTCAACAACGCGTAAGTTTGTGGATTTATCTCCTATATATTAATGAATAATATGGTCGTGGTTTTCTCTGTTTTATGTCCTATGTTTAATGTTCAGTCATTTTTTGGTATTATGCCATCCACGATTTTGTACTGTGAGAGTTACGCTACTTCCACTGTGCTTAACCGATTCGAATCCATTGTTGTGATT
>WURS02443919.1:0-14706 GCA_011762765.2 Rhinocypha anisoptera
AAATTCTTCACCACTGTGAGTTTTTTTCTTTTTGTGTCCTGTGTCTCTGTATGTTCCACTAGTGTTCGAACCAATATATATATATATATATGCACTAAGAAATTATATACACGTACTTTGATTGAAGTTTCATCAACTAGAATCTAAAGGTATGATAACGATGATATAAGGTATGCGTATATTTCGCTTATAGGAAAACCTTAAAGGATGACCTCGTCTGGAGAATATAACGCTGGTTGTCAACACCCTCCTTTTGTTCTTCAGAAGGTAGTCATCGGATTCAAACATGCCTGATCCAACACACCGAATCCTTATTAGGAGTCCGTAGGTACAACACTAAACGCATTTGTAATACATTACAATTACAGGACAAACACCTGGAACAAAGTCTTTGCAAATGCGTCCTGCACATTCAGCCCTACAACCCACTAAGTGCATTGTGTCTAATGGCATTAAATGATTGAAAATTTATCAATTAAATTCAAAATTATTCTTCTTGTAAATAAATACCAAACATAAATTCATTCTTCAGATAATACCCTGGTCACCATGGAAGGTTTACTGAGTATTACAATTTGCAAGTATGTTAGTGCGAAGTATATATTACAGGATCTACATAAAGATTTATCATCACTGATAATTCTGGATTATTTTCAACAAGGTATCAACATCAATGAATGGAACGTGCAAGAAACGCAAAAATATTAAATTTAACCTAGACTCTAACAAATATATTATGGTCAAGTGCTTTCGCGTCGCTCATTCTTGTGCTTACCTGTCCGTACTAACTTGTTTTACTCCACCAATCTGATATTAGTTTGAGAACTAGGAAAATCAGAACCTTGACAATTTTCACTTATATTTTTTATTTCTCACTGTCGTAAGCATTCCTGCTGATGTTGCTTTGCAGTGAAACCATGGTCTTGAGAAGTAAAAATATATATTCCTATTGTTAATATTCTGATTTTTCTAGTTGTCCAAATATGAAGGATTTTTTTACAAGTTTAAGCATGAGATTGCTGCTTAAATCTGATATTGTTTCTTTAATTTATGATGTTCCGTGATTTAAATAATGAATCATGGGCGGGTTTTTCCTTCAATTTCATTTATCTTATACCACATACCATACAGCAGCCATATGACAAGATTCCTGCATCCCGATTGGAGCAACCCGAACTTTCAAATGGAAAATTTTCTTTCGAAAGAAAAGCTTTCGAACACGACACCGCCCTGGTAAGTAACCAATGAATTTTTGGTTGAAAATATGTTTCAAGTATAGGCATCGCTAAACTTGGTGGCACCCGTCTACTCGGAGCCTGATGCCAAGGGGTGAATGGGAGGGATTGGTAGAAGGAGAGTAGGGGAGGGGACATCGCATGGCAGGCAGACGAGCCGGTTTACACGCATTAATCCTGGAGAGGGCACTCGCACTTTTTTGAGAGAAGGCAAAGTGCAATGGAGGTCAGCTTGATTTTAAAAAATTAAAGGTAACAGGCAATATATAAGCATAAATTAACGGGAGGCGACCCCTCTCTCCACTAATGGGGGCTTCCAAGTTGAACCGAGCCGAAATTTAGCAACGCATGGCTCTTATAAGAGCCCGACGTGGCCGATATGCGACGCTATAGTGCAAAATCGGGAGCTGTCTTCCTACCCCACGTGGAGGGAGTTTCTCCACACATAACGAACTCTTCCACCAAAAACGGAGCTTCTGCGGAAGTGCCTCCAAGTTTTGCGATGCCTATACTCCCACGTGATTTGCATGGGCTACGACAACTCTCCGCATCCATCCTTCCCCTTTTTGCCATTCCTTTGAACTTTATTCTCCTCAGTGCCTCGACTTTGTCCTCTATTCTATTTTTCTCCTCTTCCCTTCCATCTGCTTCCATTGGAGCGCGACCGCCTTTCACATAATCGCTTTCATCATTCGTTTCTCTCCTTCGAGAAATTGTAAATCAAACAATGTAGTTTCCCGATTAACGAAGTATGCAGGAGCAAAACTAGAGAGAGTCGGCTAAATTAATACCTTTTGAAAACTTGTGGAGAGGAAAACGCTCTTTCTGGAGGCTGTCAAAAAAAAGTAAATTTAGTACCCTGCGAATGCTCAAAGGTTGATCATAATCTCTTTTGTGACGACTGGATGTCAGGCTTGGGCTCTCCTCTGGGTTTCATGAAAAATGCTTTGGAATATTTTGGAAATCGCATGGAAGACGGGGACGTACTTTATCTCTTTGATGGTTACGACTATTTCCGGGAGAATACTCAAGTTGGACAATGTACCTACACCTTGCACAAAAGAGAGTCGATCCTTGAAAATGACTGCGTATGCGATTCAACCGTCAGTGATGGAAGAATCGAGAAAGACGAATAGAGAAGCTAGATAAGTCCCTGCCTGAGAGCCTTCATCCATTTCATTCCTAGCCACTAATGAAGTATTCCTATTTTATAAGTTGATTTATTTAATTAGTAACAAAATCAACAAAACAATAAAATCACACTTATTACACGGAACTTTTATTTATTTCTGATATTTGTAAAGAAATTGCCATTAAACATGACAAGTTATTAGATGGCCGAAATTATGATAAAGAAATATGGACCTAATTAAAGCGAAATTTACCGTAAAACTTTAGATAATTGTTTTTTTAGTTCTTTTATAAAATATTGTTAATCAAAAACAAATCCAAAGTCTAAATCCCTAAAAACTGCAAAAATACGATGAGAAGCTAGGTGAAAGATGATAGTGCTTTGTATTATTTTTGTTTATAGGATGCTTCGACGGCTATGGTCATTTCACACTTCTTCAATCATACAAAAAACTCTAATGGACAAAAACACAACACATATGACCTAAGCGGGATTCGAACCCGGCGACCTCTGGGTTAGCCGGCGAGCACACTACCCACCAGGTTAAACATGTCGGCGAAAAATGATTTAGCACTTCATTGTTCAATGGATAGAACACAGAGCTGAGGCGTAATAAATAGGCAATATGTACTGGGGCCAAAATATGTGTAGCATACTTTGGAGTTGAACATTGTCCGTTTATGTATAACAATTGAATTAGGCGGAATAGGAAACATGTAGAGGATTCGGGCGGAACTGGGCAGGATATGAGTCTTATTGTTATTACTTTTACCCTTACCATTCCTTGGAATAGTTTAAATCCACGAATCTCCAAGTTACAATGTGTTTATTCCAAGAGGCGTCTTAAAAACCCAAAACTACCACCACATCTCAAAAAAATCTTATTCCTTTTCACCCGACACTCCTGAACTTCTCGTGTGAATCAAGTAGATGTCTTTCTTACCCTTGGTTGCGCCATTTTCATTGGTTTCCAGGGTTTAATGCTGATGCAAACGTTGCGAGGGCCCCCAGGGGTGGTCTGAGGCTCTTAAGCGTCCTCCCTCTCTTTTCCACGGCGGGGCCTCCCCTCTCTGTCCACCCACGGCAAGTTGCATCCACCCCTCCTTCCACTTCCACACCATGACGCAGCCATCAACCCCCTCCCACATTCCCCGTGCGCCATCCATCTTCTTCCCGGGCCTCATCTTTCTCCCAATCTTCAGCCCGCCGTGCGCATTCCCCCTCCTTCCTTCTTCCATCGTCCCCACCCCTTCTTTCTTAGCACACACCACCATCACACACCCCTCCCCCCTCCGAAAACACCACACACCTACCTCCACTCCGGGGCGTCCCTCCCACGGGTATTTCCTCAGCGCATGGTGAGTACGTAAGTTGAACTGGCCCCTCGCCATTCCTCTTTCGTTTCGACAAAGGGATAGGGAAAGTTGAAAGAGAGACTACGGATGCGAAGGAGGGAAGGGTTCAGATTGAAGACATGATTTCTTTTCAGCCATCGGATGATTCTTCGTCCTTAGACTTATCGTTTTCGGAATTACCCGCAGTGCATGCCTATGTCGATTCGGTTTTTTCCATAGCATAGTAGAGTATATTACGACGCTGAAGTTAGGACTATGAGATGATGCAATCTCTCTTGTTGTGACGTACGATGCAAGTACATATAATACCACTATAAGCCTCGTTCCATCGTGCTATGAAGCTAAAATTAAGATGTTATAACATGTGGTCATGTAAAATAAAATATTAAATTTTGCAAGCAAAAAAATTAGCGACCTATCGACACTTTTGTTTGACAACATTTACTGCCATGATGAAATTTGTATATTTTTTCAATAAATAAATATACCCCGTGACAAATTTCAGTTGGACACAGGTCACAGAAGGAATATGGTTTCCAAATGAGGCGAAGAGGGATGGTATAAAGAGACGGTAGAAGTTGGAAAACAGGGGAGAATGGGAATTAGGGACATTAGAAGAGGATTTTGGAATAGGACGAAGAGAATGTGGATAAGATTAACGAATTAATCAGTGACAGGGAGGAGGGATGAAATAGAAAGGCGTGGAGAGAGAGAGAGAGAGACAGAGAGCGGCGTCGGGTGATCGAATCATGCCCAGACGCCAGGCGTCCCCCGGCGGGGGAGGAGGAACGCCTGCGTGGGATGCCTCCGACGCCGGGAAGCTTTTTATTCCGACTCGGCGACAAAGAAGAGTAGGGGTCATCGAGATCGGGGGTCCAGCACGGACAGCAAATTGTCAAGCGTCCTCACCACTCCGTGCACTTAGCTTTGTAATATGCATGATGAAAAATGGTCACCAAAAAATGGTCATCTTGTTGTCTTCCTTGGGAACTCACGAACGAATTGAATAGTCCAAATAGATGGAACAAGTATAGAAATAGGTATTGTACAAATTCGAAAGTCTGAGCGTGCATCGTGGTGGAACTGATATCGAAGCGGGAAAGAAATTCGACCGATCTGAGGTATTTATCCACAAACATTCCACAGACTCGTTGAAAATTTAGTTCTTCATAATAGTTTCTCATTTGTTTTTTTTAATTTTCTTTCATTCTTTCACCTTCACTTTTTGCCCTGAAGTACAGATACCACGGCTCCTCCCCTTCGTCTTGGCTCGGATTAGTCACTAGTTTACCTACTCTCTCATTTATGTACTTACTCATTAATTGGCATGAAAGCACACTTAATGTGAGTATAAGACATGAGGCACTGAGATCTGCAATATCATATAAATACTCGATCTTGTTTTTCCGAGTCCCATAATAGAATAGCAGGCTCCTCAGGACAGGAGGAAAGGTATACAAGGATGAAAACGCAAGGTAGTGTGTCGCAACCAACGATATCACAAGCTTTGAAATCTTATGTTAATGCAAGTCAAATCTTATGTTATGCATGAATGAGTCAAAAATACTCCCTTGCATGGTTACTGGTCACTAGTTACGGCTTGTCTTGGGACACGAGTCTTCAAGCGGAGAAGCTATGTTAAAAATAATTTTTTCCTTCCAAAATATTCGGTTTTTATATATGCTGATTAACTAAGAACGGTTCAGTTTTCACTGATTTAGTGTGTCATTAACTTACGCTTCTATCTATATATTTAATAAAATTTAAACTCCATGTAAAAAGTCCAATGGTCCAATGGTTGCTTATGACTCAAGATCTAAATGCTACTTTCATACATTGGACTCACCTTTTTTATCAGAATATATTACTAGTAGGAGCGAATTAAACAAAACCGGTGTGAAGGTCGGTGAATGATAGTTGATAAGAATTCAAGCCACCATCCTAATAAATCCAGTGGCTAAATATTTTCGTAGGTAAAGCCAAAATCACCTGTAACAAATCAAATTCGGTGTAGTGACGCCAATCCCGAAAAATATTCTTACACATTTAACTTAGAATAGCCCAGTTCCTTCTACTTTATCCATCTTCATTTTCGCAACCCTATTCAGAATCCCACACTGCTCAGAACTATTTACAGCATTAACCAAAATCATTACCTGCATTTGAATGAAGAACGTCTTAATTCAGTATCCCAACGCTCTATCAACCATTGGCCGAAACTCAGGAAGAAGAAGAACTTTGTAAAAGGAACACATTCATCATTATGAATTCACGCTTGCAAGAATCAATTATTCTATCCTGACAACTAAGGAAGCTAAATATTTTCCTAAAGACTGAATAATCTTTCACGGTCTTAGTGAATTCGTAGGATGCATAGTGTTTCAATATTCTATGCAAGAAAAGACCAGGTAATGAAGAAGAAAAAGTTTGCCTGAAATCATTATTTGGACGCGAAAAATAACCAAAGTATTTTTTAATTGTAATTCTCACTTATATAACTTGAAATATGATAAAAGATAAAAAGCGTATTTCGGGGAAGTTATTCGCAAAGAGGGATGCGAGATAATGTACCCGAAGACAAGAATTGGGTCAAGCGGACTAGGCATAGAAAAGGGGCTGGACTATTAGTGAGACAGAAAACGATTTGTCAAACGGGAAATAAAGAGATACCAGGAAGCTTGTCACCTTTCAGTTGGGCGTTAAGTCTAACTGAAAGGTGACAAGATTGTTCTCCTCCTAGAAATGGTTTTCTAATCTTGGGTGCAGCTAGGTGATGCAACGTAGAGGAATAGGTTGGGAAACGGGATGCATAGATGCTGAGTAATATGTAATACATGCACCAGTGAGAGGAAGGTGATGTACCGAAAATAAAAGTATGGGTAAAAATCTACACTTTTCAATGCCTAAGCAGTTTAATTGACAAGGAAAAATTCCTTTCTTACAGGGTTTTATGGACGAAGAGTTACGTATATTATTGACACCGATTACAGCAATATCATTTAGTTTATTATTAGGTAATAGACAATGGTATTTAAGGCCGAAGCAACTACTTAAATGTTGAATTGAAATGGAAGTGGGAGAAGTCTGGTTAACAGTATTCAATTGTGATTTAAACGTGAATATTCGAAAGAAAATATAAAACCATATCATGTCATTGTAATAAAAGCATTTGGTTTGATCCATAAGACAAAACTCAGGATAGTATGTTCAGGATAGGATGGATTGGTCATTTGGCAATCATAGGGTCCTTCGAACTGAGTTTGGCCGAGAGTGTAAAAGAATCAAAAATGCACTTTAATAGGCATTACCGTGTTTCGAAACAAGAACTATCTGTCCAGGAGCGCACTGTAATATTTAGGGTAATATATGTAGATTGATTATTGTTTTCAAACAAATAAAAATTGACTCGAAAGAATATCGAAGCGTATGGGGAAGTTACAACTTTTCGAGAAGTAGGGAAGACTAGGCTGAATATAAAGCTAGAAGGAAATAGATTAGAACAGGTAGAAAAGTTCACTTATTTTGGAAGCATCATAGAGGAACATGGTCATAGTTTCATGGATGTTAGACGAAGAATTGCATTAGCAAAAGAGGCCCTTGGGAAAAAGAAAGAGTTAATGAGAGGGACCCTTTATAAAGATTTGAAGAAAAGATTAGTAAAAACCTTAATATGGAGCGTAGCACTATAAGGATCCGAGACCTTGTCCATGAGGAAGGGTGATGAGCATAGATTGGAGGCTATTGAGATGTGGGTTTGGCGACGGATGGAGAAGGTGAAGTGGGCAGAGAGGAAAACAAACGAAGAAGTTTTGAGAATGGTAAGGGAGGAGAGGCGTTTGCTGCGAGAGATCCAAAAAAGACAGGAAAGGTGGATGGAAGGGGTACTCAGAGGCAGTGGGTTGTTGAAGGTTGTAATAGAGGGTAGAATGTTGGGTAGGCGCGGTAGGGGGGTAGGAAGGGAATAGGAATTTTGGACAGAATGATAGGGGGTAGAAAGTATGCAGATGTGAAGAGGGATTATAGTTAGATGTTACGCGACCGACCTAAGCTGATGCTCATCAAAAACTTACCTTAACCGGTAGATTACCCTTCATCATCATGTCGTCTATTGTCTAATTGTCTCAGGTCTTCTTCGGATTCTGTTATTCACTTTGTTGTTCCTCTGCTTGAGTTGACGACTTCGAGAATCTGCCATGATATTCTACTCTCGTTCATCTTGTGAATAAGTGCATACAATTTCATATACTTCTTTTCCTTAAACATATCCTCCAAGTAGTTCCTCGTCTTGACCTTGCATTTCGTAAGGACATTTTTTAGTTGTTATGTATGCTTTTTGTGAGCGGTGTGACATTGTCCAGCATGTTTTGTTGTTCTCGCATTAGGTTTTGCATGATAGTTTCTAATTTTTATGCGTAATGCATTACTTGTATCATGTGCATTGAGAGTGCGTGTGAGTGTATGGTGGTGGCTCACCCCCTGCCACACTCCCTTGTGGCGGATTGCAGGGTATTATGTAGATGTAGATCCCTCAAAGCACTCGAATCGAGCGTCAATCGAAGTCAGCGTCTGCTCACCTTATTTGGTGCGGCTGCAATACGTACTCTTCTTGATTTCATCAATCAAGTGGTATTCTTCGTGGTCTCCCGTCATGGTGACTCCCACAAAACTCATATTTGAACTCGAAACCTAACGTGATTATAATATTAATTATTACCATGGTATTGTCTCGAGTTCGGTCAGTACTAATATCAGGCTCTTCAGGCCAGGAGGGTATACAAGAACGGGGAATGGAAGGGAACAAGGAAATTTTGGGTTTTAAAAAGAGCCCCGAAAAATATATCAATTGTTAGTTGAAACTTGGTATCGACATACTACGTACCAACTCATTCAAGAGTTCAGCGTATGTGGTTTCAAATCTGGTCAGCACTATCAGGCTCTTCAGACTAGGAGGAAAGGTACGATATATAAGAATGGAAATTCCAAGAGTAATTAACTTTTTACGATGATCCATGGGTAAATGTGCTTGTGTAATTTTTATTCTAATAGGAAATCGATAAATATTGACAGATTTAAAATGAAATTAAGGGAATGGATATTATCCAGGTTAAACTTGTATCTTTTTTGATTGTGAAATAGAGTATCAATGATTAAATTGTAAGTGGAATGTTGATGTCTCATTGTGTATTGTCTTTGTGTATTGAATAGCTTTTTGCTAAAATAAATATTATTATTATTATATCGAGAATGCTAACCTATTTCACATCGGGAATAGAAAGGTACGCCTTCCGGTTGTCTGTTAAAGTGGCTCGTCACTAAGGTAAAATCACTGAATGGTGGAACTGCGAAGACTTGTTGATAGTAAAAAGAAGCACATTCTACCAAGAAACATTGCCATAAAAATCATGTCAAGAGAGGATAGCAGTACAGAGTATACCAGATATGTTAAGTAGTTGTAAGTATCCGAGAAAAACTCGCCTTATCGCAAAATAAATAAATACAACAGCTGTGGATTTTCCATACTTCGCAAAATTACATGTATGAGATTCAGTCTGAATTTGAGTTAATCTACAGACTTATTTTTTGCAAAGCACACTTGAATCAATAGTTGCCAAATCTAGCAAATGACGAAAATACTTCATCTTCTTTCGAGCGGTACTGTATGTCACTATGAATCGACCGGACAAATCTACTCCCCCAGTCGAATCGTTGTAATCAGCGAATTCTCATGATTTTTTTTCCTTAGTCCTCTCCCCACTGCAGAGAACCTCTACCCTCGTGTATGCTGCTCAATATGCGTACGCCTCTTGTGTTTCTCCACTTCATTGCCATTACAGTTTTCCCCAATACGCAGCTGCCACTCCCCCTTTTTTTCAAACTTTTCCACATAACATTTTTAGGGAGGCTTTTCCCTGTTCTTCCAGTCAGTTCCAAAGACATCGATCGGACTCACATTTATTTAATAAGTCAAGTAGTTGAGTGCTACTGAAGGAATTATACATCGCTATCATATAACCTTTTTTTTTAAGAAGATTCTGCGCAAGACTTAGCCCCATCCTAGCGGGTCTTGTAACCAGGGACACATCAACACCTTCGACTCCTGCAACTCATTCTGTGTTTTTTCCGGTGACAACAGTCATGTTCCACACATAACCACTTTTTGCGTCACACAATTTATACGATTGTATACCAAATAGTGGTCGTTCTTTTGGAATGCATACCTTCCACCTCAGACGATCATCTTTCTATAGTAGAGAATTTTCATCCACTGAGAGTTGGCCGCCAGGAGTGTAACTTTCCATATTTTTTACCATGTAGTCCATCACTGATCTTATTTAATATATTTCCGCAGAAACTTGCCCTTCTGCTTGATATGCCTCATTGTTGGTTAGCCGTAGGAATTTTAGTAATAAAAAGAAACGTTTCTCGGTCATCTCATAAAAAAATTGGGGAGGGGGGGGGGGAGGGAGCAGCAATTTGCTGCGTGAAAAATAATGCCGTAATTTTGGTTTCTGAATGATTCCCTGCAGAAGGTGGATGCCAAAAAATTATATAATATATTCCTCGTCTGTTTCCACCCAATCTCCATCCCGACTTAATCTTTCCATCTTTTGCTGCCTATTTTTTCAGGTATCTGCTGTTTCCCATGAAGACTTGCTTGCGTGGCTATCATGTCACAAATATTTTCCCCAACAAATTGTTCCAAAATATCTATTGGCGCACTTTTATTCAAAATAGTATCAACACTACGCCCTGAGAAATACCTTCCCCGAAATCTCGGTCGAGAATCACCTTGGTGGCCACACCATTCATATCCTGCACTCTTACGTTAAGTGGTTCTTCCTCGCTAAGCCTCTCTTCAGAGTCACTGTCGTAAGACTCGTACAATTCTTCTTGCTGCTGTACTACGATACTTGCTGGTTCCACTCCACTCAAGACATGCTGTTCCTTTTTCTGACGCCAGTGTTTCCGTTTCACTTTCAACCCAGTTTTAACAAACATCACTAAGATCCAACAACTCTGTGATATCACTCCCTGGAAATCTCGTTTAAACCATGCTCACGAGCAAACGTTTTTCACACAAAAAAGAAATTTGAACGCACGCATCTCGACGAGGGAAGGTATTCCCCTCATCCGCAGGGCGGAGAAAAAGAACGAGATTTGTTCGAGAAGCGGCACTGACGAACTGATCTTTTCCATTTATTAGGGTCTAGAGACCTCCCCCAAGTATAAAAGGGTTTATTGCAGGCGGTGGGTCGCTCATAAACGGATATTTTTAGCGGTCGTGTGCCCCGCACTAGAGAATGGGTGGAAGCAGAACCAAACCGCACGTGTGCCTTCGAGTCCTTCAGCAGAATAGAAGGGGGCAACTCCTTTCTTAGGAAGAACAATAACACACCAGACCCAAAGCTTTCCCTACAAAGGGGATGGGTGGTGGAAAGTGTCACCGGGAAACAAACACTTGCCGCCTTCCTTCTGCCCCTGCGCTCCTTCAAAACAAGGGGCTCGAGAGGGAGAGAGCAAAAGAGAGGAATTTAAAAAAAATTCCACGTTGCCATAGAGGAGAGGTTTCTTTTCCAACAGAACTGCAATCTGTGAAATTTCTTAGTGCAATTTAATTAGGTATGTTTTACATTAATTTTTCTAATTATGAAAAATTATACGTGTAGACTTGTTGTGTATGCATGCATTGATTATACGTAATTAGTGTTTTCAAACCCAAAGATTATGAATCGAATTTTCGTCCTTGCTATCGAAGTTTGGTGCCCGATTCTCATTATTTCGGTGGGTATGCATTTTAATACGCACAATACTTGTGGTCGTTGTAATCATTGGTGTGCGGTCGTTGCAAAATTAATAGCTGCCTGCAGGAAATTGTTTACGTTACAAAAATTCCTTCGAAGTAGTAGAAATTTTTTGGAGTAAACAAATTCCTAACTAGGCTATAAACCACCAGATGTTTAATAGTACAATCGACTACTTAGGTAACATATCAGTATAAGAGGATGTTACGGTGTTGCGTAACATGTTGAAAATTAAGTAGAAAAAGTTTCTAGTGCAATGCAACTGTTCTTTGGCTACCTTTCGGTATATCTTAATACGACGAAGCAATAGTTTTCAGCAGCAATATTCATGTATTTGGTGTCCTTCTATTTTAGCAGACATTCTTCACTCCTTTTTTAGGACTTTGGCTTAGAGTGGATTGAGAATTAGTACAGGCCACCTGAAATTATTTTCCGTTTTCTCTCCAACCAGAGTTCTCTTCGCTTCCAAGTGTCTTCCAATTGGTAGTAACCCTCCCCACCTCAAATCCACTCCCGCCTTGCGTCAGCTTCTCCTCCAAACTTCCCCGCCTCTCATAACGGGGCTCTTTCCGGTGAAAAGGCACGGCCTCAGCTAATTATTTTTGCAATCCATTCTCCCTCAATCTCCTCCATCTCATTCGACAGGTTCAAAATTTCTTTCCGTTTAGGTATTCAGATGGCGTATATCCGCTGAAAGCAAATTGAGGTCGATGTAGTAATTAATATCGAGAGAGCAAGTCGAACAAATACGGACTTAGCCATTCGATGTATATTTATAATTAAATGTAAAATTTTGTTTTCCACGACCATGGTTTCATAGCAAAAGCTACATCATCAGGTGTGTTTCCTCTACCATGAAACCGTGGTCGTGGAAAATAAAATGCCATGTAGAAACTGCAGAGTTACTTCCTTTACTCCCAGTAATCCTGGACTTCCACAAAGTTTCGTCTGAGAAAGTATCGTAAATGTAAAACTTAAAAATCAGGATTTGTTGTTCATTTACCAAATGTTTCATGGCAGGACAATTTTCCAAAAATGGGGTACCTACGCCTTTCAATTAGAAACACGCATGTGAGCTGTATTTCTCCAAACAATATACAATATCTCAACCGTCTCAGATTTAAAAAAAATAGCTGGTTATTTCATTTATTATTCATTTAGTTCTCAAAATAATAATAATAATGAAGAAATATGTATTTACTTCGTGAGGTTGTTAACTCATTATTTTAAGGGAATATTTCAGTCAAGTAATTTTAAAGCTTCTTAGCCATGAAAACTGAAATTTCTTCTTCATGAACATCTGTAATTCTCCATAACTATGAAAAGAGTCTGTCATTCATCATTTTTATTATTTCTCCAAGGTTAGTTCTCCCTACTTTTTTACGTTTTGGCAGGAAATTCCTCTTTCGAAATAGATATCGTTAAGTTTTGACCATCAAAAGAACAATGCAATATTTATATATGCTGTGTATATTCGGTGATTTCATATATTTTATATCTAGTGGAGATTTATAAATCAATGCTATGAACAGAAATTTCTTCGGACACTTGATAGTTTTCAAAATTTATTAAGATTTATTAATTAAGCTTTAGTCAACACCTTTCATTTCAAAGCACTTCAGGTTTGTACTCCAGTCTGGCTTATAGTGGAAACCTGTTTTCAGAACCTGTGGAAAGACGCGGTTACTCGATTCTCACGTAAACTCATTGTTTAATCCAAAAACTTACGATCCAAAAGCCAAGGTTTTGTGTTCCCAGTCCTCATTTCGTGACGGAAGGATCCACATTGAATGACAATGTTCGCTAAGCCTTCGCTTGTGTCCAAAATCAAAGAGCGAATTGGGTTTGCTGCCGTGAATCGAGAATCGCTCCCTATTCTACCATCGTTCGGAGACATTGTACATACATATTGTTTCCCCAACGTTTCAAGGACTTCGATAGCTTCGAGCTGTTGGGCACCCAGTTCGTCGCCATTTTATCCAAACCAGATTCTTCATCCTGTGGAAGAAAAAAATCACTGGTGGCGAAGGGCGGAGGGAAGGTGCTCTCCAAGAATCTTAAAGTGATAATGTCTGCAATCTCTATTGCCAGACTTTGGCATCTCCATCTCAAGTATCCCTCCTGATAAGTTAATCTTAGCTTGTCACTCCGAAGTCTACTACACCGAAGTATTACGACTATCGTATGGAATCACTGGAAATATACAAATATTCCACAATAATGATTTTGATTTTGGATATATTCGAATTCAAATCGTCAATTACTCGAAGGTTGTTGACATGTGCTTAATTTCACATGTCAACAACCATTGAGTAATTGACTTTTACTTCCAGTAAATGGCGGTTATTGTAATTAATAGGTTGTGAATGGTTCAAAATGACCTGAGCTGTCGACAAACACATTAAATCTAATTCTACCCATCTATGTGCAAGTAATTGTATAAACTTTAGGGTGTTAGATCTTTGAAGCAACGAAATCCTGTTGAATACTAATGAAATGCGGAAATCAATTTCTTCTCGCGCCTATCCATTTCGGATGTTGGCTATCAACAAGGCTATACGTACTTTTTCTACAATTGCCTCATAAAGGTATATCGATGTCACATTTTTCCACAAATGTCAATTTTTCAGCCACGACGTCCTTCTCCTCCCCCGCCTCTCCTCTCTTCTGCCTTTTCCTGTAATGTTACTTGCGGAATTCAGCGGTACGCCGCATGTTTCTCTCAGGCTATGGATCTTCGTACCACCTCGTAACTGCATGAAGAAATCCATATCGTTTTAAGTTGTCGTTCATCATAAAATTATAAAAATATCCGATGGCGCGTCCCCTAAACACTTTGAAATCTCCGGAGATCGATGGGTCAACGCGCTCTAACGTTTGTCAAGTCTCATAATGTTTTTATGGATGTGAAACATTTGCTCGTGCATCAAGCTATCCTTACACATGTGAGCCTGACGACCACAATATCCTCACTCGACACTCTTTGCCGTACCATTGCTTGTCCTGTAGCCTTTCATTTGTTTCGTGTCGCGCGCTTCAAGTTTTCTTGTGAACTTTGCTCGTCCAAGACTAAGGGATGAAATGATGCCCCCCCCCCCCCATACCCCCCCCCCCCCCCCACCCCCCCCCCCCACGCCACCCCCCCACCCCCACCCACTCCCCTCCCCCCCCCCCCCCCCCCA
>WURS02443930.1:0-14706 GCA_011762765.2 Rhinocypha anisoptera
CAATCTATCTCCCTGATTTTCCGGGCGTGGTCTGATCTACCATAGTATGACGGGGTTTTCAATATACATTTAACCTCTTCCTTGAAGTAATCTGCCTCAAATTTATACAATAAATTTAACCTATAGTTCATTCTACGATTAATGAGTGGTTCCCAGCCTAACTCCTCCAATGACTTTGTTACACTGATACGTAGACCATAACAGCATTTAGCAAATCTGGCTGCTCTACGTTGCACTCGATCTAGTTCCAAAACTAATCCTGCCTCATGGGGAACCCACACACTCGAAGAGTACTCAAGATGAGGCCTAACAAGTGTAAAAATAACACCGCTCTTTTGCCTCCTCGTTACATTTCCCAAGTGTTTTTTTTAATGAATCCTAATTTTTTATTGGTTCTTCAGCGAATCTCCCGAATATGGTTTCCCCACGAAAGGTCTCTAGTTATCGTTAACACCTAAATATTTTCATAGTCTATGTTTGATATGACGACTCTTTTATGTGGTAATTGCTTTCGGGTGAACTATTCTTCCTCCAAAAGTTCATCGCCACACATTTTTTCAAATTTAGTTCCAATTGCCAATTTCCAACGCCTGCCTCTGCAGAGGCCCGCTAAGGTCTCTGCCTGTACTGCTCCTCTCCTCTGCTTAGCGTGCGCATTCCAATTTGAAATAATGTACGTATCACAAAACGACTCAGTACTCGCCTGCCCCTCTCTCTGTTTAATGTGCGCCCGGCCTAAGTGCCGTATCATCAGTCGCCACTTCATTGCTAGTGCGAGTTTGAGGCCTTGTTGAAGATTGGAATGAACGAATCATGCCCGGGTGACTCTTTTTACGACACCAAAGTGACTTTTCTGTTCGTCAATCGTAAATTACACTACTCTTCACCAAGGGCTAGCATGCACTTGATCCATGAAGTCATCCAAGTACGTCTACAGGCAAGCGTCACATTTGAGTGAAAAATAAAGAAAATCGTAATATTCTAACGCTCCGCATTTACTTCGATCATCTCTGCCGAATTTTCCCGATCTTTGATATATCTTCTGGAAATCCATCCATTTAACTGCTCCCAAAATATATGACGGGCATGTTTCTCCAAGTGAACCATTAAGTTTTCATTTATATCCGCCATTTTGTTTTAAGTCCCGACAGGTACTTCTATGGAGCCAAAACTCTAGGGTCCGTTCTAGTGTGAGTTTCCCCTTAAGTGATGACTGACGAACGCAGATAGTAGGCGTTCGTCCTAAAAAGTGACGTATTTAGTTCTAATTGGTGCTTAAGTGACAACTGACGATACGGCCCTTAGAGTGGGGGATGCGAGGCTTTCCTTAGGACACAGAGCGTCGAAGGCCCCCCCGCCGAGATTGTCGCGAGATCAACTCGTTCATCGTATGACTCCCGACGCGAAACGAATTCCCCACACCACTCTTCGTACTGTGCGATCTCCTTTAGGCGGAGGCGTGCCTACTGCCTCTCCTCCCCGCCACCCAAACACCCTCCCACTCACCCGTCCCGTACATAGCAACCCTATTAAACCATACTTCTGTTGAATTTCCGGTCACATGCAAAAAAAAAACAAACTTTGGGCTTTCGCCTTCGTGCCCTTCTTTGTTGTCGAGTCGTTTTATTCTCTGCCCGGAGTAGAAGACAGTAATTTTCCACAAAGAGTAGGTTTATTACAATCTAGGTTTCAATGTTACAACATCATTATCATCAGGAAATTGTAACATTATCTAACAGGTAATGAAACCAAATGAATCTAATGAACAATGTAATGAAACCTAGGTCGTAATAAACCTTTCCTTTGTAAAAAATTGCAGTGCATCTTCTTTATTGTATTCCAATTCCATAGATTACGGCTGAAATTTCACTCTTTGCTCTTTTCTGCAATTTTAAAATTGAAATCCCCGTAATTATTCGCCTCTCCATTTAGTTTGGTCCCTGCCGTTTCCATGTGAGGAAAGGGTGACACTAGGAAGCAGTTAATGTTGTCTATTGCAAAACATGCTGTATTAACTGCGATTCCTTTTGCAGAGCATTTTGAAAAATCCGACTCATGTTTTTTCGTGTTATTAAAAGTTCACTTGAAGTCACTGTCCATTCAAAGAAAGCAACCGACGACCCTTCCATCCAAATTATATGAATTTGACCAGCTTAAGTTCCAGGTGAGCTCTGCTCTGCAAGACTACACACGTACTACATAAAACCAATCGGTCACCAAGGTTCCGGAAATGCAGTTACAAATATTCAGTAAAAAAATGCATATATCCCACAAATATCCCCGTAAATATTTCAAAATCAACACTATTAGTCAGGCAAGATATTTTTTTAAATCTAATGCCGTTCATATTTATTTATTTAAGGGTACACATTGCAAGTCGGCTACATGCCGGGTGGCAATGACATGAATATGGCCAATGTGCAACCATTATAAAGAAAATAGTATACAAAAAGACCCCTAGAACGTTTAAAAAACACATGGATATTTATAAAACACAATTAACATCTACAAAAATAAAACAATTAACATCTACAGGATTGAATAATTAATCAAATACTCCTTGCATTTTCTCCTAAAAGTTTGTAGAGATTTGGGAAATGGCTTAAGAAGTTCCTCAGGTAACTTGTTCCACTCTTCAATACCTCTGTTTAGGAACGAAAACTTAGCAGTTTTTGTTTTTTGGGACCTGCACCTTATCTTGTGGCGATGGTCGTTTTTGCCGAGGAAGAATGGTCTCCCTACTTCTTGTTTTAATTCATTCCATTCTTTTTCTCCGTTGGTGATTTTAAATATTGCACATAACCTGTTTAGTTTTCTTCTGCTCTCTAAACTCTGCCATTTGAGCATTGCTAACATTTCCGTGACGCTGTCCTTAATTTTATGGGAGCATTTCACTCTATCAATCAGAGAAATGGACCACAAGAAAAACAGACCAGAGAAGAATGGAAGCCTTCGAAACGGTGGTGCAGTAGGAGGATGCTTGAGATCGGATATAGTTCGGAACGAGGGACTGCGCATGAGAGAGGAAGAAGGTGTATCCGTTCGAAGTACGGTCAGAAAAAGAAGAACAAGGGGGGTAGGGGAACCCAGAGGCATAATCAGAATATGAAGAATATGAAAGAAGGAAAAATAAGAGGGGAGGGTCCCGTGAGAGGAACCCGAGGGACAAATATAAAGGTCAAATTATAAGAGACGTGAGAAAGAAGAACTACCAAGAGGTAGGAGAATTAGCACTGGATAGGTAAGGATGGAGGGCTGCAGTAAACCAATCTGTGGATCGAAGTACTCATTCTGATGACTAATTATGATTATTCATCATTTAGCTACGGCTTGATTTTATTTTCCCACATCATGGTACACCAGAAAACCTCATGGCATTGTTCATCTTGATTTTATTTGACCGTACCAAAGTGCATTCAACGACATTCTTCTTTTTCCTCGTTTGTTACTTGGTAATATTTGTAATTTCCGTTAAATCTCTTACGTGTAAATAAATGCTGTCCGCGATGGTCAATTTACATATGACTTACTAGAGTGGAAAGTATAAAAGCGGCTAATTTATTCACAGTAGAAGAAAGTCATTTTAACTTCTGAATTATCATTTAAATGGTCCCCATCTGGAATAATTTTGGTAGTACTATGAAAATACACTTCTATTTCATAATAACCGAAAAGATAGTTTAATTCATCATCTTTTTGAATGATATTTTAATTATAATATAGTAAATTTATCATGAATTCATTATTCATCTTCCTCGTTTGATTCCTGCAAATCACTCGACTTAATATATTTTTTTAATAATCATGGATAAAAAAGATCGGAAAGTTTTTATAGTTATTAAGTGTCTTGAGACACTGAAATAAATACTCACTTTCTGGCCGACAGGGTTAGCCTGGTGGGTAGCGTGCTCGCCGGCTAACCCAAAAGTCGCGGGTTTGAATCCCGCCCAGGGCATGGTTATTGTGTTGGGTTGATTTTTTTCTGGGTGATGGGTTTTTCTATGAATTGAAGAGGTGTGAAATGACCAAAGCCGTCGAAGCACCCCATAAACTAAAACACTACTACAACTACTCACTTTCTGAATGTTTTTTACCTGTTTTTTATTTGAAAGGCTGTAATAGTAACCCATTATATTATACAATAAATTACTACAATCTACAAAAAAAATGTACGTCCAATAAATCAGTCTCAAGAATCTATAAATCTAAGAATGCGTGGTCAGGAAGAAAGACGGAAAACCCACAGTGAAAGGATGAAGGCATATTGGGATGACAAGCGGAACAAGAAGACCAATTGCTGATAAATGGTTCTAGATGCTTCCCTGAGGTCCAAACGAAAAATAATAATGTTACAATAAAGTAGTCTCAATCATTTTAACTGGTTAAGATATAGGTTTTTTTTTGAACCAAGGTTTTTCATGGTAGTGACCCTGGAAAAATAATTTCAGTTCTCAGATAGATAATTTTAGGAGCTGCTTTTCAATAATGTGTTTCCTCCTAATGTAGGAATTTTCCCCTTATATTCCATTTCATCAGGCCATCTAGCGAACTCCACGAATTGTAAAAGTGGTCACTATCGTGACCAAATGTTTAAATAGGGAATAGTTTCCGGCGTGACTTCGTGGAACTGCTTCATGATTAAATGTGACATAAACTTTGAAATTCCACATAAAAATAAATTTTCTACACGACCCAGGTTTCGTCGCAATGCAACATCACCTGATCATGTTGCATTGCGACAAAACCTGGGTTGTGTAGAAAATATATTTTTATGTGGAATTTTAAAGTTTGTGTCTCATTTAAATGTTTAAATGTTTTTTTGTGATTCTTGTACACATGCGTCTTTTAATTTTATCTTTAGTCACAAAATATTATTTTATGTGCGTTAAAGTCATAATTTTCTTTTTTAACAGGAATTCCATGTGGCATACGTGTTCATTAAGATGGCAAATTCACCTAGACCGGGCGTTTGGGCCCTAGAGAGGTCAACTGATAATGGAAATACGTATAAGCCATGGCAATATTTTTCTGACTCTCCAAGGTAATGTGTTTAATTAGTTGTTTCAAATTTTAATGATACATTTCTGAATTATTAGGCATCAAAAAAAACTTTTAATACCTAATAATTGAGGAAATTCAGATCGGGGATGTGAAATCGAAATGATTCACCATTAATAGTTTATTATTAATATTTATTTTCTTCGAGTCACCTTTGGACTGCTATATTTAATTCCTGTTTTAATACCAAAATGCAAATTTGTTCCATCCTTTTATATCATGATGGCATGCTTGAGATCTTCATTCTTTTTCTCCACCACGTATTAAAATCCTTTCGAATATCAGACGGTCAAATGTAAAACGTGTAAAGACAATAATGTTGTTCTCAGCCATTATATGCATCAAAACCCAGATTTTATAATGTGGTGATATGTCATACGTCACGTTACATGAGAAATGAGGCGATGCAACAAATTACCTTGTGACTGTCTCGGGTCTTCCACCGGGTGAGAGCGTCCATGGACACCCTCGCCCGGTGGAAGACCCGAGAAGAATTTACACAAGTAATACCCCGGGTGAGCATAAAATCTTTCTCCATTTTGCGACGGATAAAATGGATTTTTGGAAAAATGGTCATGACCTCAATGTGACAGAATTCTGTCAATTCCGACAACTAGGTACCCTATATCAATTTGAAGCTAAGTATTAATAATTGCAATCTCGGAGAAATTGAATATGGTTAAACTTTTTTTTAAGAAACCAGGAAGCCTTCCCAAAAAAAACCCAAGGGACGCAGAATCGGGACCAGCTATAAATGCCTTCGCTGTTTTTCGCGGACGGAACATTTTTACCTCTCGGTTCCTTGAACAAACAGAGATCGGCCGTCAGGGAAACAAAAAAAACGTGTGGCGATGAGTGCTAATCTTCGCGACGACGGGAATATTCTGGCCGTGGAAAAAAACCGTCCCGGGAGAGTAGAACGCCGACGACTAAGCGTCCTAGTAGGTATACGTGGATTAGGCCACCGTTATTTTAGATTCGTGGACCTTCCACTCGTGTTTCCGCGCCCTATGGTTTTCCCTCGTAATAAAATACGGGCGGTGTGAAGCGAATTCAACGATAATCAGAGCCCCGACAAAAGATCGATTGGAAATTGTTTTCGGGATCGGTATTTTCTCGCTCTCAATCCCGCTGGCGATTATTTTCGGAGACGATTTTATGAAAAGGGCCGGACTAAGCCCAGTATTCATTAGCTAGATCAATTCCTTCATTTTCTGCAGAGTAGGCATGACTGAGTTTTTTTTGAGGAAGGAAAGACACATTCGAATATAATGAGCGATATTACCGTAGGTCACAGCACGCTTAAAAAAATCTCGGGTGAAAACATCGGAAAATTTAAGTACGTCATAAACCATAGGTATGCCAAGTACGAATAATTAATAAAGCATCCAATTAGGGGATTCAGAACCTGACCGATCTCCACTCTTTGTGTTTAGCCTGACTTTGGAAAATATGAGGAATTATGTACGGGAATAGTAGCGGTATATTTTTTATATGAGGCGTCGACGGCTATGGTCATTTTGCGATGCTTCAAATGACGTAATTCGAAAAACCCAATCGGCCGAACAAAACACCCCTGCACTAGATTGGACTCGAACCCGCGACCTTTGGGTTAGCCGACGACCGCCTACCCCCTAGGCAAACCCAGCTACCACTTACGGGTGTTACAATTTGATATTCCAGATTTTTTATTATTTCCCTTTGCTCACTGCAGAAACAGCTTCCTCATTCCAAAATGGCGAAGTTTGTCTGATAGTCGATGTAAATTCGACATGTCATTCAATTTCGTTTGGGAAATAAGGTAAAAGGGAAATTATTTATTCACAGCATTCATTATCCCGTCTGGATCATTAGGTTTCGAGAAATTTCCTTATTTTTTGTGTCCGGGAGGACAGGTCCCGACTGTTCGGTAAAATTAAGAAAGGTATAATTTCGCTTCGTTTTTTTTTATTTGGGCGCGTTATCTATTTACAGTGAACATTTTTGCTGACATTGAGCACATAGAGGAAGCACCTTGAGAGCAGAAAAACACAAATGTTACACACTTATATGAAATTCGAACATATATCCATGAATTATTGCTGTAACTGAATATGTATGTATTGTTTTTGTGATTCCAGTGACTGTGAGACATACTTTGGCAGTGATGCTTTTGGTCCTATTGAACGAGATGACTCTGTCATGTGCGAAACTGAGTATTCCAAAGTGGTCCCCCTGGAAGGTGGAGAGGTACGTACATGAGACATTTCAAAACCTACTCATAAAACTAATTTCCAAAAGATTAATTTTCTAACCGTCTCTTGTCAAAACTATAAGACTCAAGTTATATTACACAAGTTGTAGTTACAACTTTATATATATGCTAGAACCGAGTGTAAATTTATATACAAAATAGGATTTTCTGATAAATGGACATTTAAAAGTCATTCACTGAAAATGATCAGTAATTTATTTACTAAATCAAATTATTCATAGATGATAAATATACTGACTAGAGTGCATCCAGTTTAGATGTCAGGCATAATTAATTTTACATGTACATTTCAAACTTATTGAATAAATAACACTTACCCAATGACTATTAAATTAAACCTCCAGTTTATGCACTTATAAGTTGATAATTTAATCTTTGCAACAGAATTTTTTATCTTTCTAGTGTGAGATGAATTATACCTAGAGTTCATAAGTTGAAATTTGTATTGAATGAAGATGAAAGAAAAATTTTCAAAAGTAAAATACATAAAGGTTACAAGGATACATGGTCAAAATTTGAAATCAAAGCCAATCTACAATGCAAACTATTTATATAAGAATACATACCGGTATGAAAATAAATCTTTTACCTAATTATAAGCCAATTGAACATATGAATTCAATTTTTTGCTCAGCCGTTAACTAGTTTTCCCAGTTGCAATACTTGGCCGAAAAGGGAATAAGTGTACCATGTGTGAAAGTAAGTGTACATTAGAAAGTCATACCTGTAGAGATGGTGACCAAATAAATATTTACACTTGAAGTTAACACATAACTAATTCACTGCAATCATTGAAAATAATTATGCCTCAATGAACTCACATTGAGTGGGTATTTCTACTTGAAATACGGGTATACACCAACTCACTTCTCAGCCATATACAATACACCCTCAAGGAATGTGGAAATTCCCATTGATATATATGCATATGCTATCACAGTATAAAATTGAATCAGATAAGTCATTATTGAGAATGTAGATTTTATGTACATATGTAGTTGTTCAAAAACTCCTCCAGTAATGAAATTTCCTATTTATGTAGATAGTAGTATCGTTACTGAACAATCGCCCATCAGCAAATGATTTCTTCAACTCCACGGTACTGCAAGAATGGACAAGGGCCACCAACATTCGCTTGAGGCTACTGAGGACCAAGACCTTGTTGGGACATTTGATGTCAGTAGCACGACAGGACCCAACAGTCACCAGAAGGGTATGTCATGTCTCCTCCCATCCAAACACTCATTGCATCCTTCCCTTTATGTCCCTAATACAAATCACATTTAACAGGTAATTTTCTAATAGGAAGATAATATTTCAAAATCTGCACAAAGCATTTCTCACGTATTTAAATGGCACACTAACCATCTTTTAAAAAGTTGCCTAGGTGTGCCAAAGATGACATAGACGTGTTTCCAATGGAATCTTCTCCTAATGGTAGAAAAAGAAAACTTTAAATTTCTACTTGGTGACTATTAAGTGGAAATTTCAAGTCTAGTAGTACTCACTTTGTCAGTACTTGATAGAAATTGCAAGTTTATTAGTACTCATGTAGTGAGTACTTAGTAGAAGTTGCAAATGTTTTCTTTTCCTACTATCATGGAACATTTTTACCACATCACCCCTCAATCAGTATCATATACAAAGGTTTTTCGGAAAGTAACGGCCGTTCATGGATAAGCTGTGTGTAATTGTCACAAACTGATTTGTGCATATGCTATGAGTTCCAATGGTTCATTGCAAAGCCAAAGCCACAGTCAGTCACCCATTGACATTTATTTTTGTGCTTTATAGTTTTACGAAGGTTAGGGGGGCGGAGGTTAAGCTAAGGTTAGGGGGGGGAGGAGGTAGCCTAGTGGTAGCATGCTGGACTACAGAGCTGTAGGTTCTGGAATGTTGCCGGTTCGAGACTGGGAGACGACGAAAATTTTCTTGTCTCGAAATTGCACCAATTTTCGGTAAAAGCACCCTCAACTTCAATACATGCAACCTCTGTTGGAAGGCAGCAGTTTCACCAGTTGGCACTGATGGCGCAGATCATGATGATTAGCTCGGCATCAATAGCCATAGCTGCGGGTGAGAGTGAAGTTTACAGAATCAGCCGCAGCACTGTGATGTGGAAGGCGAAGGGAAACTACTACATTAAATATTTCCCTAGAAAATGCAGCCCTGCATGGGATGGAGGGCTGCAGTCAACCAATCTTCGGATTGGAGTACTGATGATGAAGTTTACAGTCAGGTAATTTATAATCCCACCATTTGTGAAGTTCGCTCCGGGATATGTTGTTAATGCAAAAAAAACTTCAGTGCAGCTTAAATCCATTGTTAGTTGTTGAAGTTTACAGGCAAAGTGCAATGAGTGAGGGTAACTTGTTGCAGTGGGTAAGAGAGTTCAAAGATGGCCAAACAAGCATGCATGACGAGGAGCACTGTGGTCATCTGTTCAAGTGATCATCCATCTGTCCAGCTGATCAAACAATTCAAGTGGGAGCTCTTTCAACCCCTATCTCTTCAGCCCAGATCTGGGCCTCAGGGGTCACCATTTGTTTCTTCATCTCGAAGACTTCTCGGTCTCAGTGAACTCCATAGGTGAAGATAACCTCAAATTAATGTTAGAGAACTAGCTGGACTCACACTAGTGGCAACCTTCTATGACAAGGGAATACAAAACCTGGTACTCCACTATGATACGAAAGTGCCTCAATTATGGGGATGATTATGCAGAAAAGTAAACTGATGATATAGTTAAGTTTTGTCTGTAATAAAATATTTTTGAAATGTCATTTAGTTTTTTTTGTGGCTGACTGGTCCTTATTTTCTGAAAAACCCTCGTATGAAGTTTCTTCTCTTTCAATTTTGACATTATTATTATTGTGGTGTTTTTCTGTATAGTTTCCTTGGTACCTGTTTCCACAATATGGAGAATCTCTACTACAATACTACACAAATAAATAAAGTGACCTACCCACTATAATTAACACTCTAATTTTTTATTATATGTCCATGTATTTCTACTTTACCCATGTATTTCTAGTGAATTGCATTCTTTTCACTTTTCTTTGATTCATCTTCATGTACCTTTAATGCACTTGGTAACAAATGAAACATTAGGTCAATTGGCTGATCAATGCCTGGTCCACTGCAATTTTTTCTGAATAAATTTTCACCTCACCTACTATCACTCCTGCTCCCAGCCATTCATTCATATGACTCTCATCACTATTGCCTGTGAATTTCAATAAAAAATAAGGTAATAAGATGTATACTACCCAGCCTAACACGGCTCAACCCTGTTTTCCTTCTGTTGCTCTTAATTGTGCTGTGATACTTTGTTTCTAATCGCTCACCTATCCCCCAATTCTAAACTAATACATATTTTTAGTATTTATTACCTTTTGACTTACCTTCGGTGATCTGTTGAATACAATTTTGAAATCCATGAATCATGTGAAAGCATCCTCTGTATTCCTTAATAACAAGGTTTTTATTATCAGGATGCACCTATTCCTTTTCTGAAGCCTAACTTATCATCACTCATTTGTACTCTTTTACCCTTGAAGAATAGAAGGAAAAAAACACTGCAATTTCACAAATCAATATTTATTTTCACGACTCGGGTTTCACCATGGCACGGCATGGCATTTTTGGTTTGCCTCACCTGATGATGCCGTGCCACAGTGAAACCTAGTCATCTCTCCTTTACCCTATTCTGCACCCTTGTATTAATAATCCTCAGTACTATCTTGGACTTTAATTAAACTACAGTTATGTATATAGTTCTCACATAATGTTGGCATTATTTTCTTTTTTGGAATATTTATTAATATTTACATAAAAAAGGCTATTTACCAGGACCATTACTCATAAATATTGCATATGAACCCATAAAATTAATGTCACGTACCATTTCCTAAATGCTTTCAAGTTCTACTGGATTATTATTAACATTAAATACCTTTTTACACTATAAATCTATAATGTCTTGTCTATAATTTATAATCTTTTGTGAACTTTCTCTCTTTTTGTTTACTTAGTCTTCCAGTTCTAAACATAAATTCAAAGGTCTAATTTCTGTATTATACAATGCCTCCATGTACTATTTCCACATTTTTGGTACATATCTCCTTAGGATATATATGCAGACCACATAAAATATTGATGTCACCATGTATATCATCATGAGAATGCATCTATGATAAACTCTCTGTAAAAGACTACTTTTTATTATTGATCTGGTCACTCATTGAAAATTTTATGTCTCTACTTTGCCTGCAGTACTTCTATTCAATAAAGGACATTAGCATTGGTGGCCGTTGTGTTTGCAATGGTCATGCAGACCTCTGTGACATAACAGACCCAGATGACCCATACAAGCTAAGATGTCGGTGCCAGCACAACACCTGTGGCTCACAGTGTGAGCATTGTTGTGAAGGCTTTTTGCAGAAGGCATGGAGACAATCCAAGAGCTTTGAGCCTTTTAACTGTGAACGTGAGTATTGCATCTGTATGTGATTATTAATCATCATCATTGTACCCAAGCATATCCATATTCTTCCTCTTCAAACAAGGGGAAGGTGGGGAGGGATAGTTTAACTTCATTTTCACCTGATTGTGTACTGAAACATCTGCATTAAATGAAAAAAATGAGCCTGTGTTTATTACATAATCACGTTTTTGATGGAAAGACCACCAATAAAAAAATTGTAACATGGAAAAGGAGTCTCCTAGGGAATAATAAATGAGACTATTATCTGGAACTCACTTCTTCAAGAAATTATTCTGTAACTTAATAATGTTCTAAACTTGGAATCATATCAGGCATTCGGTGAAACAGGAAGTCATGAATGAAGGATCTTTGTCAACACTAGACTGTCATAAAACCTTGACAAAGCAAAACTGACAATTTTGAGGCAATTTATTAACCCAAGAAGTGAATAAAAATTCTGTAAGTTTTTAGATGTCTCTTGGACCGTTCTTTAACATCTGTTTTCACTGTTTCTTTTTGAATTTCTCTATTCTGTATTAGTTGTAGATTTGTTACATCAATATTCATGCAAATGTTTTTTTTATTTAATTTACTACATTTTAAGCTCAGTTATTCTATGATTCTCTTATTTTTCCTGTGAGGTACATTTCACCATATAAATGATTAATTACCACTTACTCCTATTATAGTAAAATAATTGCAATTGAAGTAGTTATATTTAATCATATCATGTTCTTCAATTTACTCTTATGAATACAAGTCATGAACTGGGAATTATATGCGGTTTCTATACTTAAGTTATGGGAACTCATTGCATTGAGTCAATGGGCTCCAATTCATTGCATTACATGGAATTCAGTCAGCAAAAATGGTTCATCAATTGTCATTAATGTTTCCAAGAGCTGTGGAATACAAATTTATTTTGCACCAAATGCAAATTTCTTTTGCGATACCTGACTTTTAGGAGAACATTTAGTGTTCCCTTTTTGTAGTAAGCCTTTCACTAAATCTTGATATCCATTGCAGCTTGCAACTGCTTTGGTCACAGTGATGAGTGTGTGTTTGATCCTGAGATTGATGAGAAGAGGCTCTCACTGGATATCCATGGGAAGTACGAA
Source organism: Rhinocypha anisoptera (assembly GCA_011762765.2). Lineage (NCBI taxonomy): Eukaryota > Metazoa > Arthropoda > Insecta > Odonata > Chlorocyphidae > Rhinocypha > Rhinocypha anisoptera. The sequence continues at coordinate 12,917 of WURS02443930.1, forward strand.
GGAGGTGGTAAGTGCCTCAACTGCCGGGACAACACAGAGGGTATCAACTGTAATCGATGCAAGCCAGGCTTCTTCCGTCCGTTCGGGAGGTCCTTGGATGACCCAAATGTGTGTGAACGTAAGTGATATCACCATCTTGGTTGCTGACTTGTGTTGTGCAAGTTAGTTATCTTGGAAGACCAAAGAAAAACATTTTCGTAACGAGAAAAGTTTGCCCTTTTGATATAATTTTGATTTCACTGTTCACATAAGAAATTTTCTAATAAATATTTGGTCTTAGACTTAGCATAAAAAGCATTTCAGTTCTTAATTGAAAAAAGCCTTTCAAAATGACAGTGACAGTATAAATTATATCGAGTCACTCTTCTTTTCACCCAGTAACAACATAGCTTGGCAAAAAGCAGAAGTGTATCTGCAAGAATACATTATATCAAGCACATTCAAGTAATTAGGTATATGCTCCAAACTTTTTCTTGCCTTCGGAGATGTGTTGGTACCATAACAAGTTGGATATGATCACCATTCCACTGCATGATATTCTTGAAAATACATAAGAATCATTCCTCTTTGTATTCACTTATTATTAAAGGTTAAACTACCATTACAGTAGTCATTACCATTGAGGTAGGAGATGATTTTCACTGATTGTTATGGAATTGGATTGCTATGGATGAAGAATGGGATAACACCAAATGGACTTGAATAGAATGTTTATATTAAAATTGGTTAAAATTTCTCAATATAACATTTTGGCTCTCATCACACCATTCTAATTGGATGTTTAAAGTCTAAATTTTTCTCCCTTTATTTACTGGATCTGTATTCCTATATTCCTCAGATTTGTGAGCAAGTTTGAGTGGGGATGGGAATAAAACAATTCACAAGAGATGGGGAAAGTACTCTGGTATTCTTTCTCCATGTCACTGTCTCTGAGTCAGGATGTTTCAGGATTGTTTATGGTCATTTCATCTTGGATATGTGGCTAAAATCTTCTCCTATACTATCATCGTCTTGTAGCATGTCAGTGCGACTACTTCTTCTCCACCAACAATTGCGCTGAGGGATCAGGGCAGTGCGAGTGCAAGCCTGAATTCACACCACCAAACTGTGACAGCTGCAGCTTTGGCTATTTTGGATATCCTGATTGTCGACCATGTGATTGTCACATGAATGGAACAAGGGGCTTCCACTGTGAGGCTATTGGAGGACAATGCCCTTGCAAGCAGAACTATGCTGGGAAATTCTGTGATAGTTGTGCTGAAGGATTTTACAACTTCTCCGTTTGTTCGTGTAAGTTTTGCCATTTATTGGCCATCACTTTTTCAATACCCAATTTCATTAACTATAAACATCTTGGACCATTTTTGAACTATTATAATTTCTAACTGGTAAAATTTTTCTACAATGCCATATTTTCAAAGTGAAGGGAAACTTAGTCTTTAGTTTGTGCATGTAAGGCCATTACTTTTGCAAATCTCGCAATCTTTTATCTTTTTCAATCTCTATGCATTTCACAAATTGTGAAGATCTTGAACCAGTTTCTGTTGTAATTATAACTGTTGAATTTTTTTTATATTTTCATATTTTCAATGTGAAGCGCTTAATTATTCCTTTTATTCCTGCTTTAATTGAAAACATTGGATTTTTCAAAGTGAAAACCAATCCACAGCTTTGCTGTAGGATAATGTATGCATAACCACAGTAATCAACCCTAAGGTTGGTGTGTTAAGTGAGGGTAGAGCTCACCTAGTACTAAGCCCACGGCGTGTGGAAATTCACACATCAGGGTA
>WURS02443941.1:0-14706 GCA_011762765.2 Rhinocypha anisoptera
CTCTCACGGAAAGCTATTCGGGGGAAGTCCCCTTACCCCCTCTTCCCGCCCCTCCTCCCCCCCTCTCCTCCCCTTCCGAGAGGGAAAAAGGGGAGGTTCCCTGGTGCCGCACCAACTGGTCCATTCTTTTATCCCTTCCCCAGCGAATACACAGTCGTGCAATCCCTCTTTCTCTCTGAGAGCAGTCCTTGTTCCGTCCTTATCTCCACTGCTGGTACCAGCTTTTCTGGATATCGCCCGGGCGTCTTCCCGGGAGAATGATTTCCAAGAGATTGGTGTCTCGCGATAGGACGCATTTTTTTTAGGTTTCAAGGTTCAAAGGAGGGAGGTATTTTTGTTTCGGTGATGGAAACGACTTACGGAGGAGGTAATCGGACTCCCAAACGAAATATAACTCGCCCGGCGCACACGCACGCACACAAACAAACAAGAGACACACACACATCCGCAACCCACCCGCCCGTGTCGTCAAAGCACGACACGAGTGGAATTGCGAAGACGAGAAGTCGACACTCTTTTTCGCATCCCGTTGAGATGCTACAGCGTTTAAAAATTAATCATAAAATATTTTTTTGTTTTTTTTTTATTAACAACCATTCTGATCGTTTATATTTTCAAGATGAACACAATTTCATATATTTTCATACAAGAAATGCCCATCAAGGTGTACGACTCGGGATGATAAATGCCGCAATTCGCCCTCTGCAATAAACGTTGCAATTGTTTATGAATTAAAAGTGGATTGCATTGAATTTCGGACTTGGCCCTCTACTGTGTGGAACTCTTTCGTGATGGCACGAGACGAATAAAACTTTGCACTTTCCACAAAAGTGCATTCTTTATTTTCGACCGGTTTCGTCTCCACAGTAGACATCATCACGTCCATCAACTTAGAAGGCTCACTTAGCAGCTTCTCTTTCTTCCTAAATTATATACTTAAAAAGTTATCAGCAATCTTGATGAAATCTGTGATTTAAGGCGTAACTTAGTGGAATAGACAATTCATATTAAATATAAGATTAAAAATACTTAGTCATTTCCACACAACTTTATTTAAAAACACGACTAAGTTTCAACGTCATCGTCAGAACCTGATGATGACGTTTTACGTCGTGGTCGTGATTTAAAATAAAGTTGTGTGGAAATGACTAAGTATTTTTTTTTATTTTACAGTCAGTGACAGCAATCTGTTCCTCATCAGATCGTCGGAATATGCTGCATTGGAATATTTTTTAGTTGCCAATTTAGCATCAATTGCTTTAAAATATATAAATGAACTGGTGGCCGCAAACGGAAAACAAAAACGGTCCAGCGATCGGACGTCGACAGTGGGAGGATGCGATGCGCTTCGGAATGGAGTCCGAGGAAAAAATTTGTAAAAAAAAGTTGTCAGAGTAATCAAGTAGTTTCTCATCGGCGACCGTCGTCCTACATCATGATCAGTACTTCAATCCCAAAATTGGACGACTGCAGCCCTATCCATCCTTTCCTGTCTAGTGCTATATATGCGCCATTGCCACCGATCATTTCTTGCTTGCGCACAATAGCGTCACAAGCCGCCGCCTACACCCGACTTGCCAAAGTCAGCGTTATTGCCAAGGATTCGAAGCGTGGGCAGGATTTCAGTCAATCAATTAATCAACCGGCTTTTCCGGCTCCATCGAGACGTCGCGATGCTCACACACGACGTCTCCATTCACGTCACAGTTCGTCTTGCGTCGCCCGCCTCCAGGCGGCGTCGCGTCGAATCATATTGCGCAACTTTTAGAGCGGGAAAGATAATAAAACCAGAGTCGACCTTAGTTTCTCGAGCTCCCGAAGGGGGACGCTCGGGTCAAGAGACTCCCTTCGGGGAGAGGGGAAGAAGGAGAGTCGGGTTGGCTGACTGGAGGAGACCTCAACCGTCCCTCTTGGATCTCTTTGCAGGAAAGTGATGTGATTCGGAAGGACCGGCGCTAGAAGAGGGTGGCGGCCATGTCGCTCACGATGGCAGGGGGCGGGGGTGGCCAGGGGCCCTCGACCGGCGTGACGAAGGGTCACCGGAGGCAGGAGTCCATGTACGCCATGACGGGGCTGTACGGGGAGGGGGAGGCGGCGGAGGCTGCGGCGGCGATGGCCCACTCCTCGTCCTGTGGAGAGATCGGCCGCCCTGGACACAGCCGAAACCCGTCCGATCGGTAAGTGTTCTTTCTCTCTGCTGCTGGTCAAGTGAGGATGGGAATCCTTAGCCGCCGTCCCAGGTACCGAGAACGTCATTCTTACATCTAAGGCATCAATCCCTGCATCTTTATCAGGGTCGGGACGAGCAACGAAAGTTAAGGATCTGTTCCTGACCCTTTGTTCACTGATGATGTCGTTGCGTCCGTTGCTCCAGCGTTTCAGATGGACATCACGGCTCTCTGGTCGCCTCTGTTCGGACGGCGTTCATATGCATAGACTCCTCTACAGAGTTCCCCGAATGCCGCTGCTATGGCGTGTGGAAGGGATGATTATACGCCGGGCATAGATTCCCACGTGAACACATAAATTTATATTTACATCCCAAAAAATATGTTTACGCGAAAACATTTCGTTACCGTTGAATGTTTACTCATGAACACTCCAATTATGTGGGAACAATAATAGGAATTGTCGGCGATTCGATTGCGTGCATACTTGCATACATTCTAACAGGAAAACAACATTGTTCACCCAAAAGAATCGTGTCGTCATGGACGACGCTTGTTTTGTTTCTTGCTCTCTCTTTTCGGTGTAATGCTCTTTTCGTCCCTTTCCCGTAATACATCGTGTTTACACATTTGTTTACATTTTTACTCTGTTTTTCCGTTGCCAAAACGTTATGCATTCGTAAAAATAGGCAGTGACGATTGGACGGCTGATTCATCTCCAAAAATGAAAAAGTTGTCGACTGAAAGTGGTGTCTAACCGGTGAAAATTTCCGCCTAAATCAAGCCCACCAGGCGCAAGAGAGCGAATTTAAAAAGATGTGAATGAGCGCTTGACCCTCTTGATTGATGATGATTTCCTTCTGCCTTCGCATGATGGTCTTACACGTTTTAATTGTTCCCTCGTTCAGGAGTGAGAAGGCATCTCTGGCAGCCTCGATGCCCCCATTACAGCCCTCGGCACTGGCTGCTCCGTCTGCTGCCCTCATGGTAGTCGTAGTCAGGGATGACAACTTGCCGGGTGACTGTGGAATTCTCAGGTGCAGACCACCTTGCCTTCAGAGGTTTGCTGGAATCAAGGTGAGTTTCTCGATTACATTTCCACGGTAAATAAAAAAATGTCTTATATATTGCGTACTTCATAAGTAGAAGCAAGGTAAACTGACTGAGAGTGAGAGAAATATTGCTTGAATTAAGTTTCTCGGATATGAAAAGGTATCTGGTGTGATGATATGGAACGGAGAATTTTTTGTCTCTCTAAGAACTGCTTATTATTCCGCATTATTCTCCACTTGTCATTGTCCAGGTGAGTCACCAAAAACTCCGTTTGGTAGATTTTATATTTCTTAACTAAACAAAACCGTTACTCCAAAAAAGAAGAAGAAGCTATTTTCGCTGCACATGAATCTTTGTCCGAGGTTTAAATAATATTGATCATATACGTATGTTATGCCTTTGCAGTAAGCTATAAACTGGAGCTATTCAAGTCTCCAGGTTTGACACAGCTCTCGATGTTAGCGAAGACGTTACAGATAAAAAGATTGGGCCGGAGAGAATACGAAACTGCGTGCAAATTTTGCTGAACTTAACCACGGGAGGGATAAGAGAGAGGCAGGCATGCGAATTAGCACTACATATCTCATCCGTCCCATACGGAGTTCACCTATTTTCGAAATACTGATTTTTTCCTGTGCATATTTTCTTCCGTTGGAATTGAACGACGTTTTTCATAAACGTCAAAGAATGTGCTTCGTGACTGGCGAAAAGTTCAACAATAGGAAAACCATTTTGGAGGAGGACGACGGCGAAGTCCCTGATGCCGCAATGGTCTTCATTGCTCCTCGGCAGACATTGCAGCCGGTAGGAAGACCCTCGGGCGTGCCTGTCCAAACCTGACTAGTGAAAAGGAGTTGAAGATGAGAGAAGACGTGGGAAGCTTGTCAGGTCATTCACTGAGGTTTTGCTTATGATGCACAGAGCGCTGCTCCAATCGTCTGATTGGACGTGTTGAATGGGAAATGACAGCGATTACGGTACTACAAATTACTAGTTCTTGTGATTGTGCCCAATAGAGCGATGGGAACTAAACAAGCCGTCCTGCACATTGCATATCTCACGGAACACGAAACCAACATGCCATTACGGATAATGAGGCTTTTCCATAATTTTTTCAGAGGACAATTTTAAAAAATGTGCGTTTCAATCATTTATAGGATACGATTTGTAGAATAGGAAAAATATAGGATGGATGAATCTCCGTTGAGAAATTTATTGTAACTAGTTGAGAACTTAAAACTTTCAATCCGGAGACCAAAGTAATCGGCAAAAATGTGAATCATAAAATTTCACCCGGAAAATTTCACGACTAATTCATTTATTCTTTCCCCTTTTCAGGTCTTCGTACTCCTGCTCTCTTTCCTGGTTACTCTTCAGCAAGCCCTCTCCTCTGGCTATATAAATTCTGTTATTACTACCATTGAGAAAAGATTTGAGATTCCTTCCTCTCTCTCTGGCCTTGTTGCATCTTCATATGAAATTGGAAACGTCATTACTGTCATCTTTGTGTCCTACCTCGGATCTCGCCGGCACATCCCAGTGTGGATTGCAGTAGGTAAGTTGTAAGAGTATTGTTGACCATTTCCTCTACTACTCATTATCGTAGTTTAGTGGATGCATAGAATTGTGTTAGTTCATTGATCTTCACAATAAATATACTATGCCAATTTTGGCATAAGGAGTCTCTTTAATATCTCTTTAATTTTTCTATGACTATGGAATTGATCCCTATTATTTAAATTGGGTACAAAGTGTAGAATTTCATTTTGAAATTCTATCTTCATGTCAATGATATTTTGATTCCTCAAATTATTGATGAGTTATCTTTTAAAGGCCATTATAATATTCTTCTTAAAGGCCATTATATAATCTCTTCTGTTGATTGACCTATATAATTATCAATTTGATATTTGAAATCACAGTCATGATGAAATGTCTTTCATAAGTGATCCATTTCTCAAAGTTAAAGTATTTATATATGTGCTGATACTTCACAACCTCAAAACATATGGTATAACATTTACAAGGTTTTCAGCAGGCTTCAAAAGGGCTTCAAATTGCATTGGTTAATACTTTTGTGGAGTTTAAAAAAGTTGTAAATTATTTATTTGAGTATATGTATAATCCCAGTATTTAAAAACTGTTTCTTTTAACTATCGTTTTTGGCAATGAAATTATATGCTGATAGAGACACTATTTTTGAAAATTATTATGCGTTTTACATTTAACTCAATTTTAATACCCAGGTTCTTCATCTCAGGCATGGCCTTAAAATGAATTGCATTATATTTGTGTGACAGACAGCAAATGGTTATATATTTCTGTAATGATTCTGAATGAAACAACCTCTGGCGTTTCCCAAGGTTCCATCCTTGGACCCATTTCATTTCTTATATTTATTAACGACTTCCCTGATCACCTTTTACAGTTAAAAAAACTGTACTTCATGCCAATGACACATCCTCCTTAGTCACATCCAAAAATCAAAATAATTTGAAGGACAATATTAACTTAACAGAGAAGGAAGTGCATCATTGGTGTAGAAAGAACTTACTTAAAATAAAAAATGAAAACTATTTCTTCATTTTCATCATAAACATAACAACCTCTTGTGTAATGATACTAATGATATGGATCTAAGTAAAGCTACTTCTACTGAGTTTCTGGGGCTTCAAACTACTGATGGCTTATACTGGTCTTTTCATGTACATACATCAATTAAAAAAATATCTGTTGAAACCTTTATCATCAGAAAAGTGGCACCCATTGTACCTGGTGAAATCCTGAAAATGATATATCACACTAAGATATACTCCCACACATCTTATATTCGATCATGTTCTGGGGTAACTCAACAGCAGCAAGTGGAGCTTGCTCTACACAAAAACAGCCCATAAAAGCCATAGGTATCAAGTACCTGTCTACACCCCAGGCAAACCTCTGTTCATTGCAGCACATTTTAGCTCTACCTTCCCTGTATATGTGCTAACATGCATTTCCTTTGTGAAAGACAACCCTGGTTCATTTCCTATAAATGAAGCATACTAAATGACATTCTATGATGAGCATTAAACTGTCCTATGTTGTACTTATTAATACATATATTGATTTATATTTATATTGACGAACCGCGCATGTATTTTCCAATGGTATAATAAAAATGATTGTTGTTACTATGCATAGCTCAGTTAATAAGCACATTTGTGAGTTACTTCATCATTGAAGTCTGATTGTACTCTAGTTGTTCTTTAGTGATCTGGCTATCAAAATTTTTCATAAAGCTAATCTGGTCAGAGCAGTATGATGTTTTACATACTTCAAGATTCATCTCAGAGCAATTATATTCTTTTTTTTTCATGTTCTTGATCTTAAAGCACTGATTTTTCTTATTCTCACATTATATGTGAATGATGTTATTATGTGATTTGACCTCAACTTTTAAGTATCTTAAGACAATGACTTACCAACTGCTAATTTTACTCCTCTTTTTCTCACTAAAAGAAATCAGTTAAATATAAACAAACTTGTGTTTTGGTATAAACAAAAATGTTGGATGTGGTGTCTGTATGAATGTTTTTTTCTTTCTTTTAGACTTTCAGTAGTCCTATAGACTTTCTTATACCTATATACAGCCTTATAGACTTTAAAGTATGAAATTCATCTCTGATAAAAGCATTTTAATACAAACGCCTGAACCCTGCTTGTTAAAATAATCATCCCAAGCAAATATGATATTTTTTATAATTCCTTCCATAGAAGTGAATTTCTCCGAAGTGATAAATCAATATATTCTCTGTATAATCACTTTCAAATAAAACTGTTGAACTTAAGCCCCACATTATTTTGTGATGTTGATCAAATCTATCTTGGAAGTCACCTTAATCTTTGCTCAGAATCATATTTATAACCTTCCATGATCATGTCCTAATATTTATTTTTAAATAATTTTTAATAGGTTCTGTAATTATGGGAATTGGGTCCATGGTCTTCATGGTCCCCCACTTTGTTGCCGAGCCACACTCTGGAGATGATCCTGCTTCGGGTGCTAACTTCACGTCTGACAACATCTGCAGGATAGTTGCATCAATTCGTGAACAAGACATGGGACTCGGTCGTCTTGGTTCAGGTGAGATACTATTGTTTCTCATCCTGTGATGAAGTATGATGCTCTCACACAGATCCTGAATGTGTAGATGTAATCATCAATGCTTCATTGTGGAACTGTGTTCACATACACACCCAATGAACCAAATGAGCTTTAGGACTTATGTTACAAAAAAGATTTTTCAAAAGAAAAGACAGTTTCATGGTTTAGCCATGAACCCCTAGGCCATGAAATACGTTGATTAACATTTTGGCATGCGACTGCAAAGAATGCATTAGAACATTCATTCAAAGAATACATTCATGTACTTATGACCACCACCTTCGTACTCTCTCTAGACCCTCTCCAAATTTTATGGCCCATCCTTTCCAAAAAGGTTTGAATGGTCAAACAGTTTTCCTATTGTTCTGGAATAGGGCACCCCTTAATCCAATGCTGTTTATGATGACTCATAACCCTCAGGCAAGTTTGACGAATGCATTCCATCCACCAAGATTTGGGAAATTGTTTTCTGACCCAACCTCGTCATTTCCCATAGTTGTGGCAGAGTTTCGGAGGAATGCTGGTTATAAATGCAAGTATTTACATACTGTTTGGCATGAAATTAATCAGAAATTATCAAGGAAAACAAATATAGAGTTCATTTTTAGATATATTCCTGAATGTAATATTTTGACAATAGTCAATCGTATCTCCTCTAACCCCCTTGGTGGGAACTGGGCTAAGCATTCAATAAGGGTGGTCCTGGGTCCATCACCTAATAAACCTTTGTCAGCAATAGAAGGGAAGAGTGCCGTGGCTATGCTTTTCTCCCATCACACAGCCATCATGAAAGAACAAGGCTGCCGTAGCTGAGGGGGTTAAACTTACACTTAACTTATGCATCCTAACTGTAGCCAATGAGATATGGTCATGCAGTTTCTGAATGATACTCTACTACATGACGTTCTTTGTTGTAGAAATATCATGGAATTCTTTGTATCAAAAATTGAGTCAGTGAGGTTTCTCTTCAAGTGGCATTTCACTTATTGAAACGAGAAATATACCAAGTGACAAGAGTGACAAATAAAGAGTCGTGCTCTTCACAGGTGAAATACAGTCACTCTTATTTGACCAAAAACACTTTGATAATTGTCACTTCTTGGAACATCTCATTGTCTTGATGGCATCTAGTTACCACTCTCGTCCATGTGGCTCATGTGAAAATATGATTGATGTTATGGTTAAGTCCACTTTGAAGTACACTTCATTCACACTTAGACTTTCTAGTACAACATAGTCATAAATTGTTCATGAACGTACTCATGAAGCACGTGGTCGTAACGAAAATGTGTAGTTGCACTTTATAAGCAGTAACATTAAGAAAATCCTAACACATTGTCCCAGAGGACAGACAGTGGCTGTAAACACTCATCCAATACAGTTTATGAGCTTGAAATATCAGATCATAAAATGGTCTTTTGGGAATAATTAGGCCATTCCTCTTCCTAGAAACAAAGTATTTTGATGTGGCCTTAACTAAAATTCATTATCATCATCAAATTTTACATCCTGATAGGATTAACAAATGAATTTTAATGAAGAATTTGGTGTTTGGATTTGGAATTGCATTTCTGGGTCCTAGCCAGGAATCCAGGTCTCATCACCAGTGATGATGGTCTTCATGAAGGTCATGGCTTGCACATTCCAGCACATGCTGAGTGACATTCATGCATAGTTGCTTCTGCTGTTCTTCTCACAACTTAGCGAAGAATTTTGCTGATATTTTCCATGTGCAAAAATCCTCCGATGAAATGGCATGTAATGATCCCGAGCTTAATACTATTACTTCTAGAACAATTTCTGGGATTGTTATGCCCTGGTCTTCCCAAGAGTATTTGCCAAATTTTCTCAATCAGCTCCTTGTTTTATATTGTATAGATGACCTGTCTGAACATGTCTTGCTCTTCACTGAGGTGCGGCCATGTATGATGCAATTCCAACAGAGCTCATTGTGTTTGGCTCATGGCATGGCCAAAGCCCTGCTGAATCCTCTGGATGGCTTGATATTTTGTGTCACCAAGTGTGTGGCAAAATTTGAAGTGATATCTTCCATATATGTTCAGTCGTTTTGCGTGAAAACAAAAATATGATGAGCATGCAATGCATGTCAACACGCTAGACATAACAGCCAACAACTGACGTGACCAACTGGACAAAACTTATCGAGCAGCTTGTGTAGGAAAGGTGGCACCACCTCCTACACAGTGTTTTAATAATGTGACATTAGTTTTGGTGGGAAAAAATAAAACCAGTAACTTTTTTAATGCAATTCGTACACCATCCTTAATATACCCACATAGTTCTACCCTCTTAAGATTCTTTTCAATCAGGTTTTCACCAAGACTAATGTCTCGGTATCTGGCCTTTTACTTCTCTCTTATTTTAAGGGTATTCCGGTGATAAAGTTCTCTTTCAATGGCTTTTCTGAGTACTCATTCACTTGTTCTTATCTGTCGGTTATCAAATAAAGGAGTCACAATCAGTTGGATGATGTTCAGCCAACTTTATTGATTAACATCCTAGTAAGATAAATGACACACTTGGTTTTTCCACAATTTTTATTTTTCACTACCTAGTGTGTGTGAAAATTGTGGAAAAGCCAAGTGTGTCATTTATCTTACGATGAATCGTTTCCACCAAGTAACGGCCGAAAACAACATCGATTAACATCCTAGTTTGCAATGTGAAGAATGGTTTATCTATCGCAGCTCTCTCCAAGATATCCTGTGTCATAAATTATATAGGTTTTTCTTGGTTTCATTTCCACAATAAAAATATAAATCAACACAATTGGTTTTGATGGATTACTGTCATCATCTGGTCTGCGTTTTGGCAGTAATCCATCGAAATAGGTCATGTTGATTTATATTTTTATTATGGAAATAAAACCAAGAAAAACCTACGTAATTTATGTCATTATGGCCTCCGTGAATTATACTCCTCAGTCCTGTGTCACCTGCCAGCCTCCTCATACTTTCGTAGCTCTTAACTCTCTATAACATTCTCTATTATCTGTTTCCCATTATGTGGCATCCTAGGTCTAGGGTTCTTCCCTCCTCCAATATGGTCCCTTTCAATAATGTTTTTACTAAACTGTCCTGCCTCAATATGTGCACTATTAGTTTCTCTCTTTTTAAGGCTAAGTTAGTCCAACAGGTTCTCTTTTCATCAACTCTCATTGGACCGTTTCATCATTAGTCACTCGGTACATCCACTTACTTTTTAACCTTCATCTGTAGCACCACATTTTCGTTGCTTCCAATCTATTCCTGTTTGCTTTTGCTTAGGAAAGATCTCATTAAGATTTTCTGAGATTGTTCTGGACTAAAGATTCATAGAGCAAAAACTTTGAAAGAGAACTTGTAATGGATAAAGCTTTTTGTGAACAAAACAGTTATATGGTAAAGAATCAACACAAGGGAGGAATCACAAAATTACTTATTATTGGAATGCCTACTCAAAGTTTAAAATCTACAAATTAAAGTACCTGCTTGAGAGTTGCTGACTTTATATTTCATGATAATATTTTGCCACCAACATAGATTTTGTGTGGTTTTTTGTTGTGTGTGTTTAGGCATATTCATTTTCTAGTGTATTATGTCATAATTAATGAAGGCAGTATTCTATTGAAAAAAATTTATTAACCCCTCAGCTGTGGCTGCCTCATTCTTCCTTTATGGCTGCATGCGGGAGAAAAGAGTGGGGCACTCTATTCTCTTCTATTTCCAACAAAGGTTTATTGGTTGGCGGACCCGGTACAACCCTCATTTACTGCAAAACCCCCAGTTCCCTCCAAAGGGGGGTGGTGGAGAGATGATTGACTATAGTCAAAATATTTCACGCAGGAAAATGAATTCCTTACTTCAAGAAAACAAGAGTTTGTAGTTCCACATAAAATTTTTTTTTTTATGTGGAACTACAAAGTCTTGTTTTCTTGAAGTCATGAAGCAGTTCCATAAAGTAAAGCCTGAAACAATTTCTTCCATGAATTCCTTATTTATTTTCCTTGATAATTTCTGATTAATTTGATACCAAACAGTATGTAAATACTTTAATTTATAACCGGCTTTCTACTGAAACTCTGCAACAACTAAGGAAAATGATGAGCGTGGGTCAGAAGAGAATTTCCCAAATCTCAGCAGACGGAATGCATTCGTCAAACTCGCCACAGAGGGTCATGAACCCTCATAAATGGCACTGGATAAAGAGGGCTTCCCCTATTCTGTAAAAATAGAAAAGTGTGACCGATCATACCTTGTTGGAAAGAACTGGCCATAAAATTAGGAAAGAGCGCATAGGGAGGGTACGAAGGCAGCAGTCATACGGACATGAAAGTATTCTCTGCAGTCACACGCCAAAACGTTGATCAACATATGCCGCCGCCTACGGGGGTTAATGTTGTATGTATGTATTAATCCTTGCTATTTTCACCTACAGGGCTTTCATCTCCTCCCTTAGCACCACCAAACAATCTCCATTCACGGGGAGATAACTGCATTCAAGGATCTCCATCAACAGCTGGTCCTGTCATTCTCTTCCTTGTTGCCCAGCTGCTTCTTGGCTGTGGAGGATCACCACTTTTTACTTTAGGAACCACTTATATTGATGATCATGTTCGTCCAGAATCGGCCTCTCTCTATATTGGTAATTTTTTATTATATTGTATTGTTTAGCTTTTATAAGGATCCAGAATCATTTTTAATGATTCATCAATTGGTCAATGAGCAAAAATGAGTTATAATTAAAAGGCCAACAGTATTTATTCTCCAATTTGTTAGTAGCATTTTTATAAAAAAACGTTCATTGTATATAATTCATCAAGATACTTCATATGTCTAACAATCATACTAAAAGAATACAATAACAGTTCAACCTTCAATTTATATTTGATGCTTATATGTACACAGTATTTATTTTATAAATTCTATAAATATAGCAATTGGAAACCTTCAATGCATCATGCATTTGTAAAACTTTCCACTGCATGAATTTACAATTTAATACTTGATATATGACGAAAATTTGTTTTTATCTTATTGCTAATAAAACAGAACCCTTCTTTGTATTAAAATATGCCAATTGGCATGTATTTTAAAAGTATTTTCTAATTTTCCTAGATTCAGAATAATAAAAGATTAAATTATAAGCATCTGAGAAAAGCATTTTAACAAAGTAGGGAAAATATTGCATTTATTCATATTTTGACCATAAAGGTAAAGACTATGAATTGCAAAAATAAGTTTGCCTCAAAGTAGATAAAGTGGAGCCAATGTAAAAAGTATTTATTCACGCTTTCATAGTTCTACATTTAATGATATGATAATATCAATTACAGTCACTCACCATTGTATTTTAGTGATGGGAATATTTCAATATGGTAAAAAATATAAATTTTGATAATTGTCATTAGAAAAATCTCATTTTTCAAGTGATAAATTTAAATTTTGATTGCATAGCCTATAATAATGGATGAACAAGTTGATTTTTTGATGTTCCACAACATGTTTTCTTTCTTCTTTATTTTATAGGGTGCATGTATAGCATGGCAGCTTTCGGGCCTGTTTGTGGATTTCTCCTTGGTGCATACTTGCTCTCTTTCCATATGGATTCCTTTTCAAGTGAACCCATAACAATTGGTAAGTTAAAATACACTTCACCATAAGACATATAATTTAGTATCACCTTGGTTGTTGTGATATGTCTTACATATAAGGCAGCAATTATTGAAACTAATTTTTTCAGTGAATGAGGTGATTATTGACAATCACCTCATCATTTTTTCCACTGAGGAGGCTTACACCTGGTGGATTTCTACAATTAAACAAATAGATGTTGTACTTTTAATGTATTTTCACAGAATAAATGAGATATGATCAGTTTTTACAATAATTGTCATCATCTGGTGAATTACTGATGGAAAAGCAAGCTTTAACCCTTTTGTGCCTGAGTCTTAAAGTAGTATACAGTCCCTACATACGAGTGTGCATCAAAATAAACCAAACATAACAAAAACATGACTATCACTAGATAGGAAAGGATGGAGGCAGTCAACCAATTTAGATTGAAGTACTGATGGTGATGAACCAAGAGGGACAGATGGTTCTGAACGCCCGATATATTGTTCATTCGGTGCAAAAGAGTTAAGTGCATTACCGGAGTGAGTATGGGAGGGGGGAGAGGGGGTGGTGGTGGGCAGGGCACAGTCAAATTGTTGGAAAGAGCTTGACTAAGAAGAGGAAGGAAAAACTTACAAACATTCATAGTTCTCCTCCCCCTCCTTAGCCAAATCCTTTCCAACAATTTTGAACTGTGCCCTCTGCCCACCACCACCCCCTCTCCCCTCTCCCCACTCTGACAAGCAATGTATTTAAGCTTGCTTTTCCAATGGTAATTCACCAGATCATGACAATTATTGTCGAAACTGGTCGTGCCTTCTGGAAAATCTTCTGTGAAAATAAATAATAGCTATGACCTCCATTTTGTTTTATCAATTTTTAATTTCATACTGTAACTTGTAACACGCAGACATTCTCCCATCTCCCACGTGAGCCATAATTTAAGTTCTACATGACCTTTCAGTTGCATTAATGGCTACTCAGGTTGAAAATAATTTGGTAAAATGAAATATAATGGAAGAAGATGACCTTGAGTCTCTACCTAGAAAACTGAATTTGCTGCGAAGGTTTCCGTGGTGATTTTCCAATGAATCCTTGATTTTCGGGTTGTTCCAGCATTGTTTTGTCAAGAATGACGACAGTTTCACCGGCTGTCCAGTCGGCATCTTCAGGTCGGAAGTGATCTGAAGATGCTGACTGAACAGCTGTCAACTGACAAAACAATGCTGGAGCAACCCGAAAATGAAGAATTCAAAACTGAATTTGTTGAGAATGAATATTTTTCTGTGGAAATAGCATAAAGTGTGTGCAAAAGTGCAATCACATTCATTTCCCATTGTGCATTACAGATCCTGGTGATCGCAGATGGGTTGGAATGTGGTGGGGAGGATTCCTACTCTGTGGTTTTCTGTTGGTGCTGGTCTCGGTGCCGTTCTTTGCCTTTCCGAAGACACTACCCAGGGAGAAGGAGCGGATTCGCTTGATGGAGAAGGCTCGGAGGCCCCCTCTCCCCCCCCCCCACCACCCTGGCCAGCAGCCGCCACCTCCTCACAGGTTCCCGGCCACCTATGCGTCGTCGCCCCCTTCCCTCGCCGCCTCTCCCCCTCCCCCCTCCTCCCAACCCCCCCCCCCCCCCCCCCCCCCCCCCCCCCCCCCCCCCCCCCCCCCCCCCCCCCTCCCCCCGCCCCCCCTCTCTCCCCACCCCCGCGCCCCCCCCCCGGGC
>WURS02443971.1:0-14703 GCA_011762765.2 Rhinocypha anisoptera
GGAGGTGTCACCCGGTCTCGAACCCGGGTCCCCCGGTCAGTAGCCAAGCACTCTACCCACTGGGCTACCACGACCTCTAACACATACTATATTAACTCAAATAGAGTACAATTTATTAATGTCCTCTACCTTTAAAAATCGTATTCATACACTGTTTGAGTACTTTTAACATTAGAAGCCATTTGTTTATAAAATAATGTATTTGTAGGTCTCCTCCGGTACTTCAGTATGCATATTTAAATGTGTTCGACAGTCTACCTATTAAGGTGCATTTTTTATGAATTCCAAAAAAAGAACTGTGGAGCCCTGTCATAAATCCCTTATCATCTTGACTGCCTACCCACCCATATTGTCCCTACGATCCCTATTGTTTTCCTATCTCTGCCTCACTTGTCCATCATTCTACCTTCCATTATAGTCTTCAAAAACCCTTTATATCTGCATATTACATATTGACTCATGCAGATGTCAGAACTCTTTCTTTAATCTGCAGTCAACCGAGATGATGACTGGTTTCGATGATAAGACAAGCGGTTCATTAATAATCATTGTCATCGGGATAATGATGACCATTTCATCAAAATTAATGCTCTCTGTTTCATTTTGTGGAAATATCAAAGAATTGAATTTAATGTTGTTTTTTCTTAGTGTGATGTTCACTCCTGGGGGTCAAGAAATTTTCACATGAAAGGTACACTTGCTAGAAAAAGGTAAAGTTTGAAAAAGCTGTTGCTTTTTTGCATAAATATTCAATTGTTTTGGCTCTTGAGTTATATGTTAGACAGTTATAAAAATGTTGCAATTACTTGGCATTTGTAGAAAATCTAGGTGGGAATATTTTATTTTATCTGCAACACCTGTGATCCCACTGCCTATCACATGTAAATTTATCATATGATGACAAATACGGTATAGCTTAGATATATAAATTGATCTATTGATAAATTAAAATATTAATAGAGTTAAAAATCATCAAGTCTATGGCTAATTTTCTTCCCTTTTTTCTCTTTTGATACATGTCTAAGGTAAAAACTTTACTTTGATTTTAATTTATGTAAGCAATTATATTTGACCACACTTCAGATCTAAGGAGATATTGATCACTCTTTTATTTACAGGAATGAAAGAACTGAGACAAAATGATCTAGATAAGGCAGCACAGCATTTCAAAAAATGCCTAAGTATATTACAGAAATATTATTACCATGAAAATCTTGCCCTTTCGCAGTTAATGGACAAAATATCCTTTTGTTATGCATCCCAAGGTAATGCCTAGCATTTGGAATGAATTTTTTTTTATTCAAACTCAAGTATTATAACATAAATAAACTAATATTTGTAAACATTCTGCATAAACTTGTTGCTCTATGTTTTTTCCCACAAAAGCATGCTAATTTCCACCAATGGTGGACAACTTGAGATGGAAACTCTTATAGTTTTTGAATACTTATCATCTTTAATTTTATTCATCTTTTAGAAAAATATGATGAGGCAATGGAGTATCTCACGTCTAGTCTAAAAATTATTGAGAAGAATTTTGGGGTGAGCAGCTTGGAGGTTGCATATGAACTACAGAAATTGATAGAGGTGATACTTTCAACAGTGAAAAATAAGAGGAAGGTTGTAATAAAGTATGTGAATTTTGAGTATCCACAAACTCTATTCCTGTTTTATGCATTGTCCTGTTCTGGTATGTAAATCTTAGTACATACATATGTAACTGCAGACATTTTAATGTTTACCCTCCTCCCTTCATTGTTTTTCAGGCAAAGACATGATTTATGCCTTGGGTACATAGATAGGGCACTAAAAATATTTCACCTTCATGGCGGCTCATGGTTTCGTGCAGTGAGAGAACTTCAAACATTGAAGTTAGAAATAAGTTAGCTATTTATTGCTTTATTACTGGAAGAATTGAGACCTGGTATGGCAAACTTGGTATGTCCCTCTAATAACCTAAGAATTGAAACTATTTAATTTTGAGCTGATACAAAAATATATGTTAAAGATTCTACTTTATGAGTATTTTACCCACCAATAATGAATTTGAGGTTATTAAAAATATGGTACGAAGGTTTTTGCGGTGGCATCCAAGTGCTCTCTGCTTTATCGGGTGCTGTGTCTGCATTTGTTGACTTTTGATGACAACAGTTTTGCTAGCCATCCTACTAGCGTCTTCAGGTAGTACTTCAACTTCCCTGGATGTTTTGTATTTATATTAGTACTTGAATTAAAAAATTGTAGACCTGATGCTGATGCAGTGACATCAAAATCAGTCTAAATAAATTTTATTTTCAACAGTGGAAAAATTGCTATCTCCTTATCATTATAATATCATTACATAGGACAATTTGCAATAAGGAACATATTTTAGAATAAGGAAATGCATTTTTGCTTTATTCCTGGATTTAATGTATCTGACTGCACAATGAAGTAACATAGTTTAACATGTACATAGAAGGCACATAATACTTAAACAAATGCCACCTTGTGTAATACTTAATAAGAGTTTATTACAAAAATGATGGGACCTACTGATCCTGCTCATTTGTCAAAAGTTAAGATGACAAAATTTTCACCAAAAACATCATTTTCTGGAGGTGAACAATATAAAAAACTGAAATCCATAGACTACTGTTATTTCTTATTCAATTATTAGCAGTAATTTATAATATTAGGAAACCTCCACCCCAGCAGTATTCTCGTATTGTCCCAATTAAAAATGGTAAAAGTTCAAACATTTTTTATGATATTGAATTGAAGACAGTAAAAAAATTGTATTCACCCATCTTTATAAAAATATAGACCACAAATAATCAATATAACCCAGTATTTATTAGCAAATTCAGTTGCATTGTATCATTATTACATTTATACATTGTTAAAAAATACCCCTGAGATTTTTTGTGTAAAAAAGGTTGACTATATTGCATGTGATGCATTGCCTTGGCACAAAAATTAACTAAAAAGAATGATTATGTGAGTGAGAGATTGAAACTTTTCAATATATTATCAGCTATTAATTGATTAAAATTGATGTACTACATTATATTTCCATCACAGTCCATCCTTCCTTATAACTACAAGACCTGTTCAACGAAGAGTGATTACAAAATTTATCTTAACATGATTTACTGCATAAAAATTTAATTTCATGTTATATTGTTAGCTCAAGTAGAAATGTATCTATGGTACAAGTTTCACTTATTTGACTCATGTAAAACATTAGCAGCGGCTGTTAAAAGATGTTTAGTTGAAACGTGTTTAGGTCACTTAGTATTTAGGAAGGATGAGGAACACACCACATTTGGGAACAAACCTTTCCAAGAATGTCTTGATTTTTTAGTATGAGCAGTCTTAGACACCCCACATGCCCAAACACAATTTATGTGAAATATTCGTTACCAAAATGTGGTGGTTTCCAATAAAATTTTCAAGACATCTGATATATGCTTTAAAAATGATTCAATATTCTTCTCTCACAATGGCAGCAGCAGTGTGTACTTTTGTAAGAGCAGTGACTGGAACTTCCAACTTCCTTTGAAATTGGTGTCCCCTTTTTAAACAATTTAAACCATCTCATACTATCTCCATCATTGCCATAGGTAAACTAAACCAGTTTCATATTGCAGCAGCTGCTGCTGATGACATTTCACATTAAGGCAACAATACAACATTAATTTTATTATTGCACAATAAATTATGTGACTAAAAAATGTATTCTCGACCTTTTATTAAACAGACCACACAACTCAAGATATAATAAATAAAATCATTCATACTTCATCGCAAAAAATCTATTAATTATTTTAAAATAGGCACTTTGGCTTTACTGCACTGAGTTGATATATATATAACAAGATAACTTTTCATAGAAAGGTAGCTGAAAGATATTAGTGGTAGGCCTTGTATATTCCTACTAAACTGTTGCTCATTAAATGCATACAGTAGCTGGGTAAAGTAGCTGCCCTGAGCTAGTTTTGAGTATTTTCAAATATGCATACAGTTATTGCAGCTACAAAAAATTTTCTCACTTTTTCTTGTATGCCTTGTATGCATCTATTCCATGGACAATTGATGCCACAAAGCACAATACCTGCAAATTAAAAATTTCAGGTAAATTTTCAGTAAAATCTAATGAATTCTTTAATCAAATTTAGATTATTTTGTTAATCATTCTTAAACTGAGCAAATTTGTGATTAAATTTAACGCAGTTTTGAAAAAAAATAGTCTAGCCTAAAATTTTGATCTAAGAGGGACCACGCCCATTCCTCATATGATCTCATAGGCATGCTGCAATACATAGGAGTATTCTTTCCGGCTAGCCAGATTAGCCTGGGGGTAGCTCACTCACTGGCTAACCCAACAGTTACAGGTTGTTTTGCCTAGAGCATGGGTGTTGTATTTGTTCAATATGGTTATTTCTATGATTTAAATAGGTTCTAAATAACAATAGGATTTGATGAACCCTATAGACAAAAATACTACTATGCTACTACATTCTTTCTGTAGCAGCTCATGGACCACCTTAAAAGACTTTACTAACCTGCATCACATAACATGATGTTATGAAAGTTAAATAATATAAGGTGAATAATGTCCACTTATGAAATTTTTGCTCAACCAAATAATCATTTCCATAAGTTATCATGCATTTGGTGCTGTTTGTTGCAGCTCTGCTGTTTTTCATTAATTCATTTGTTGCTAGTTTTAAAAATTTATTTTACAATTGCCCACACACAACACTAAGTCACCAAATATGGTGGACAGTATAACAACATTGTTTTTATAACAAGGACAAAATGCATTCATACCCTGGGTGGAGGATGAAAAATCCACCCAGCCCGGATTCGAACCTGTGACTTTGGATTGGCAGACTAGGACTTTACCCCACTACCACTGAGGCAGGATTTTTTTTATCACATAGTTACCCTTTTTTTGAAGGGAATATATATGCAATCCATGTTATTTTAATTTCAAATTCTTTAATGCCAAAATTTTTTATTCCAAAAATTGATATTTTTTCTATTGAGAGCGCAAAATGCACATTTTATCCTTTTTTTATGTTGTTTTAGATATATTATTGAGTAAATATAATCACATCAGGTGTGACTTAATGGAACAAATATCCATAAAAGGGATTTCCATATAATAAGGGAATATATATAGCTGTAATGGGGAAACTAGTAACTTATCCCCATTATGGATATATTATTAAGGGTTAAAAGGAATGTAATTATTAAAATTGTCAACATGTTGCTCATTGTCCAGAACCTAAACAGTCTTTTTAATCATGTCCCAATGTTAATATTTTTTTAGGATACTAGAAAAATTAAAATGCTCTAAACTTACATAGCAAGCAGAAAGAGCTGGGTATGCTTGGAAAAATGGTTGGACTATGTACAATGGCATAAGAAATATGCTCACTGAGAAAGCCAAATATCCCCCAGAGGACAAGTAGAGGATGCTCACCAGTCCATTAAATAAGAGCTCCTGTGCAAAATAAAATATTTGATAAGTTTCATTTATTTTCAACCACACCCATAAACAGTCGACTTATTGCCCACAACAGTCGACACTATAATTTTACTGAAAAAGAGACATACCCAATTAATGTTTGAGAGGTTCATGCTATGAAAATTATTTCCTCATATTTAAATATATCCACAGGCTACAATACAGTGCAAACTGTAATATGCACTGTACTTCAATTATATATTGAACCAATTAGCTCTGTAAAAAATTCAAAGGATAAAAATGTGATAAATATGTATACTATGTAAATATTTAGTAATTATATTTACCTCCCATATCATAATTTAAAAATCATTTCACATAATCTCCATAAAGTTAGAATGCATATATAGAATCATCTTATCATAAATCAAAGTCATTTGGATGTGAAATTTAGGCATTCACTGAAAACTTAAATGATAAATATATTTTGTAAATATCATTTAAATATAATAATGTAATTACACCCTATATACTTGATTTTAAACTTCATTGTTTCTGGTCATGATCCCCTATCAAAATTGATTTTTACTCCAGGCAGTTATTATTTTATATGAAGTTTTACACTGGTTCACTCTAATTTTAGAAACCTGTATTTTTCTTGATGGAGTATACTTACAAAAGGTGATGCTCTCAGTGTGCCAATGCAGGGTGGAGAAATTACATATGCAAGCAACAATATGAGTGTGGTCAGGAGGCAGGCGGATGATGTGGTGAGGCAGGCATCATATGAAAATCCTATTGCTGACGTCTGGCTGTGTCCATATTTCAGGAGAAGGCTCTGGATTGCTCCTGCAATAATCTGAAGAAAATATTCTCATTTGAAAAATAATCAACTCCTGTTTGAATAAAAATGATCATCATATGTCACATTTGAGTGAGTACTGAACAGATTTTAAAATCTCATTCCTATACACAAAAGTGTTCATTAAGTGGTACGATGTTTACATGAGATGGAATGGAGGAATCACTTGGATATCACCACTAGACTAGAGAGTTGGAATACTAAAAAAGAAACTCATGTCTCTAGGCATTAGTGATCCTTTCCATTTTTGTCTTTAACTCCCCTTTAATATGTTTGAAAAGCTATTTGCCCCAGCATTAAAATGTCCCTGCTTTAATGAAATAAATTAAGTAATTCCAAATGTAAAAGTAGACTGTTGTTGACATATATTTGTGTCAACTGGTAATTTATAAGTTCTGGGTGAATATATTTATATTATTTATTAGTCCAGAAAACAAGGACATGTGCTGATCAGGTTAGCCTGGTGGCATGTAGTGTCCTCGCCGGCTAACTCAAAGGTTGGGGGTTCAAATTCTGCCCAGGGCATGGGTGTAGTGTATGTCCAGATGGGCTTTTCTATGACTTGAAGAGGTGCGAAATTACCATAGCCATTGAAGCACCTTATAAACAAAAATACTACTACTACATGTTATAAGGCTTGAATGAGGATTATTGTATAATTGTAAAGTTAGTCCATAGAAGGACAAACAGTTAACCCTTTAAGTGCCAGCGGCCCGATCTATTGGCCCTAGGGGTTTGTGCGAAATCACCATGGGCCGATCTATCAGCCTGATTTTTTGTTTAATAAATACATTTCTTAAATTGTTTAGGAGAAAAAAATATGTAAATAAAAATTTTTTTATCCCAGTAAGTGTTTGGAGTATATATAATAAAATATGACATTAACAAATTGCTATTAATATTATGTATATTTAAATGTTCAAATCAACAAATCCTAAAAGCCCTGGCCTTTTTCGCATATACCAGGTGATAGGGGCTGTCACTAAAAGGGTTAAAATATATGTAAATACAATAACCAGAAGATAGTTCCACTAAATCACTCTATCCTTAAGGAACTCATGTAATGAGTAATATAATTTGCACAGAAAAAATAACTTTAGTCCATGTTTAAAGGATCATATAGACTTGATATATTTTAAAAACTGGGAGTTTGTTATTGAGTCTAACATCTAGCTCCTTAGATTACAGTCAGTTTGCACTTATATGAAAAAGATGTTTGTCTTTATTCCATCTGGTAGTATACTTGTGGTTATCAAATTTTTTTTAGCAATGAGTTTCTGTTTTCATAGATAGGTAATTTTGTATTGTTTCTTTGTTCATGGACTTCCTGGCTCAAACATTTTTCCTAGAGAAAAAACTTTCTTGCCCTTTTGAGAAAGCCTTCCCACTAGCATGATAACTATGTCCATCATTCTAGTTGATGTGAATTGAATTTTATTTTTTTCAGTTCTCATCACTCTTCGAAGAAGTTACACATTAAAAATGTATCATCACATTAGTGAAAATATTCTAGAAACAAAGCACACACAGGGATGTGTCATTTTCTTGAATACTTACTGCTTCGGCAATCTTGTACTTTGCTGTGCTTGTGCTGAGGACATCAAAATGAAGACACGAGCAGCATCTACAGCATCCGCAATTGATGCCACCCTCTCCACCTGCAGTCCGACCTCCATGGGTCACGACTCTCACCACTACTGGTTGCCTAGTTCCCATTGTACTTATGAATTTTTTATATGATTGTGATACCTGGATGATATGAAGGGAATTAGATGTATTTATTATAGTATTGCCTTTATTTTACACTGGGACAGGGACATATGAAATGAGGCTG
This sequence comes from Rhinocypha anisoptera, assembly GCA_011762765.2. Taxonomy (NCBI): domain Eukaryota; kingdom Metazoa; phylum Arthropoda; class Insecta; order Odonata; family Chlorocyphidae; genus Rhinocypha; species Rhinocypha anisoptera. The sequence goes on from WURS02443971.1 coordinate 8,155, forward strand.
CTCCTTATCAACAACCTATTACATTTATTGAAAAAGGAAGTAGTCATATGGATGAAGTGTTTAGTATGAGACCACTTTGTGATAAATGTGCAAAATATGATGTGCCTACTAAGTTTTAGGACTGATGTGTGCCAAATTTGTGTTAATTAAATGTCACATATATTAAGGCTGATGATATCAGGCTTCACTTCATAGAAGTTATGAATATCCATGGTTGTAATAAAAGAATATCATACTTTTCCAGAGTTTTATTATTCTACAGATCCACCTTGCCCTGAGTTCCTTTTTACATCCACCTCTTCCCCTCCTCACCCTCCACCTCTCTCCCTACCATTGGCTACTGGTCTTTTTTTGAAATACACCAATTCTCCTATAGCCTGAACCCACCCCATCTCTCCTCACATGCTTATATATTTGTGTTTACACAGCATGAACCCAGTACCTGACTATGCCATAACATAGTGAAATTCATCATATAATTTAATAAAACTGTGGAAAAGTATGATATTCTTTCATTTCAACCATGGTCACATATATTGTTTAACCCCCGGCATAAATCTCATTTAACACTTCCACTAGTGGGCTACAATTATAGACTATTCCCCATGGCGGAATGGGCACAGGTCATTTAAAAGTGGGTAAACCTGCATGACAAACTATCGCTATCCGCCTGTTGAAATAACTTGATGTATGGCACTGTGTCACAGGAAACATTGAACATGTTAACTATCCACTGATTTTCAAGGTTGGGAAGCTTCTGCATCCCTTTTGGAATTATCCTTTATAATGTTGTGAATTACTCATCATGACATTCTGAATGCCTGAGATCAAGTGGAAAAGAGAGAAAGGGAAGTGTTGTTTCACTTAGGGAATAAAGAAGAGACAGTCTGGTATATATGTGATTGGTCAAGTAAAGACACTTTTTGAAGAAAAACTAATGATTTTGGGATGAGGTGTTTTCATGTAAAACATTAAAAAGTCACCAGTTTCACCCTGGCCCCATCTGTCTCAAAGATTTTTTTCTGAAACCTTTCCATTACGCTTTCTTAGTTCAATGCATTCACATTTGGACCCTATACAACAAATATTATGGATTATGAAATGCATTATCATTAATAGCAGTGGGCCCTAGAGGAAGTAGCTACACAAGTGTGCCAAATGACAACAGTCAGTGTGACTGGTCTCTCAGGCTGTGTAGCCTCTTCTTCTAGGGGAAACTGTTTTGTTAATGGAATTAAATAATGAACCTACTGAGGACGGCTTTTGGAACAATTACAGCATAAATGAAACAAACATCAGCAAGGGGAGAAGTTGTTATTTCCATTTGATTAGGGCTAATGAAAAAATCTTGATACCAAAAGCCTTACCTTGATATAATTAAGAGAAATTCGATGTGGTCAGAAGAGTGAATAAAAATTCGTTTTAAGAAGAACCGTCGTTTATTAAAGTGCAAGTCTTTCTGCACTAGGCCGTAAAATCGTAGTGAATACTATCGTCTTTCTACTTTTCCAAGTAGAAAACCTATCTCAACTCGTATCTTTCTTCCGCGATGCGGGTGGTACAGTCAACCCCTTCCCTGCCTGTCAACTTAGCTTGTGTGGTCTGCCGTAGTGGGAGGGGATAAAAATGACTCAAAACAAAGCTTGCACGGAGAGTTTCTATTATCTAATTTCACGATGCATTTTCCCCTGAAATCCACGAGAGAACCAAATATTTTTCATTGTATCTTGCGTGTCCTAGATAGGCAATAATATTATGAAGTCATTACTCGTAATGCTTGTTCATTAGAAGATCGTCTTGGACCGAAATGCATTACATGTGGAATATTGTTGTGACACGCGTACAGCATACTGTACGCGTGCATATATGCACGTGTATTACAGTGTCATTAGTTTTATAGCTGTTTAGCTATGGAGTTTTTTTAATATAACCAATATAATGGGTTCGTAAAGACATACAGATCTTCAGTACAGCGAAGTTGTTTAATTATAATGTTTCCTAAGTGCAATAAATTAATGGCGTTTGTGTCTGAGTTTGATTTTTGTTCTCCAAGAATAATTTTTGTTTTAAGTTCAAGTGAAATACACCATCTGCTGCCGTCCATAATATACCGGTGGCAAAATTTCCATGGTATTCTTGTTTCCGCCGCGTGTTTTATAAATAGACTTCCAGACTAGAGACTAACCCCGACGACTGTCTGGACCCCGACTTTTTTTTCCTTAGGGAAGCCGATAGAACGAGGCGCTTAGCTCCAAAAAGACATGAAGCATGTAATGAGATAGAAGTTTAATGTAGTGAAAAAAACAAATTTCAAATATGGGAAATTATCGTTATAAGTTGTCTTTTACAATTATTGTTATATTTGTGTAAGGTTAATTTTTCACAGCGAAGAACATAATAAATATTTGGTTGGAAGATGCTCAATCAAAGGCAATGCGTTTGCATGTTTCAAAACAAAGACATGTGCAATATATCACAATTATGGTACTGTCGTTAACATTGAAACTACTCATAAGGATTTAGTAATTTCGGCGGGGACGGCGAACAAAAGACGATGCACAACCGTTATCAACGTTTAAACGTGTTTACGGTGTTAACCGTTTTAACATTTCAATATACTAATGTGTTTATAGTTGGTGAAATTTCTCAATGGAACCCGTAACAGCGAAGAAAATTCATCTAATTAAAATTCTCTTTATTAAACATATTAAGGATATAATATTTTGATAGACGCATAAAGTGTTGTTGGGACAATGCAAGGTGCTTGCGATGACGACCCATTTCGATCATTTAAAATTGCTGATCATGATTTTTTGGAAGAACTTGGAGACCGAAGTTCCTGTCCCAACTGTAATAAATCTAGAAAATACTATTGCTATACCTGCTACGTCCCGGTAAAAAGCATAGAAGGGCGTTTACCGAGAGTCAAGGTGAGAGGCTAATGATAACCTTTAGGGTGGTGTTTGTGACAATGTTGTCACTTTTGCCTGGGCCTAGATTAAACATTTGAATTTCACATATAAACAGGCTCATTTTGAGATGGAGTTTAACCTCTCACATCCAAACGAACTAGTTTACTGTCACGTACGGGGTAGTCAATAAATTGATAAGCCACCAGGTTTTTAGCAATGACATTACTAAAACTAGGGTATTCTTCCTGCAGCAGTATATTATTAGGTTTTTGTCAAAGTTTGATACGACTATTGAAGAACATTGTTTTTCGGACTTGATTTTTGCCACACTTAAATTTCAACTCTTAGGAACCCACACGGTTGTTAATGATGAAATCAATGCTATTAATTACAATTTGAAAAAGAAATGAAAGCATTCCATTGTACGAATGATGAAAAAGTACGATATATGCATAATTCTGCATTTTTAGTTATGCTACCTTATTGTCATTTTCGGAGGTAACAGAAAATTATAAATATTTAACGTTATGTTCCTTAGACTAAAGTAGTTTAGTTAACCTAAGTGAATTAATGCATAAATACTTTTATCACCGGTCCATTTGTTTTCCTATTATGCAGTAAAAAACTTAAAAAGTCCACTGTTGTTGACATTTTTCCCGCGATTCTATCGTAATTTCCATATGGTCCTCTTTTCTTCATGTTACTCTCTCCATAAAAATGCACTACCTCCTTGTTGAATATTGATGAGAGCTGCGAAGTAGTAATCATTTGATGAATGCTTCTTCTCCAAGGAATACTTTATAACAATTCATTGATTGGTCACTCACTTTCTACAAAAAGTTGTAACAAGGAAGCTCTCTACTTGACTCTTGTAAGTGCTTCAGGATGTCACAAATCAATTTCCTTTATTTGAGGATATATACACTTGGTTACAGCATATTATCCAGAGAAAAATGTTCAAATGCATCAAACTCAAATATAATCACCAAAATGATCAATGCATTATGTACAATGTATGGTAAAATCTTATTGTGAATAAGTAGGCTGCTTTTTGGAGGTCTGTGTAGGTTCATTATGCTTCTTGTCCAAAAATTAAACAATAGCATCTTAGTATAATTTAATATTAGTTTAATTAACTTAATAGTAATAAGCATTAAATAAATAACTTATACTGTAGTTTAGAGAAACTCATCTAATGGGAAAGCATATTGGTGGTGAATTTAATTTCAGTTACCTTTAAAAGTTGACATAATAAAGCATGCACGTGAAATAGATGGCAAGAGTACTTCATCTCATGTTGCAGTGCTAGCACCAGATGATGTCACCATATATACCTATCCATGCATTCCAGATTATAGCCCAGAGGAAAATGTAAGATATTAACATCATTTTGGTCATGATTATGGAATCACAGTATAATTATTCATATACTATTTTGATTCCAGGTTGTCTTAGTGTATCCTGGACAGAATGCAGTACATGTTGCAGAGTATATGAAATTGTTGTGGTGAGTAATTTCCATAAACATTTCATAATCAAGAAAATAAACTCAGTAATGAAGCAACTAATATTAATTAGTTTCAAGTACTAGATTATATTATCAATATACTATTTTCAACTAACTAAAAATTAAAACATTTTTGGAGGCTCTTACGAACCTCAGCTTGCTTCTACCCATCCATTTCCATTATTGTATACCTTTCCTCCCTGTCTGAAGGGCCTGATAGTGTTGGACAGACAAAACCACAAACTGAACTCTGATGTGGAGAGTGATTGTTTTTTCTGTTGCGAATAAAATAACCGTAAGGTTGATTTAATTGTGGCACTTGCAATAAGTTTGTATGCTTTGAAAACTCACTACTTTTTCCATACCAAGTGATTATCTTCATTGTTTGTTTATTTATAGAATACTCTTTTTTTCCTTTCATAAAATCAAAGCTATTTCATTTCCAGCAAGAAGCAGATTGACAATAAAAAAGAGAAGCTGCAAATACTTTCTGACTCACCTCAGATTCATCGAGCTGTGTTCATTGACAGCACATGGAACCAAAGTAAAGGCATATTCAAGGATCAGCGACTTAGAGGTTGGCTTTTTCTTTTAATATTTTCTTCAATTGTGCTGTCATCTCAGTAGCTCATGAAATATTGTCTTATAAGACACCTCTTTTGATTTTTAATAATGTTTAATATTGGATTGACTTTTGCTTGAGCAAGTTGTACATTCTGTGATGATATTTTGTTTCAATCACGTCCTCTATGTAAATGTTAACATTTTCTTAATTATTTATGAACTTTCCCAAATAGTTGCTCAATGAATTAAATGGAAGCCACACGTTATAATAGGCTTCCAAGGAAATGTTTTTGGATTAATGTTTAGCATCACCATCATTAGCACTTCAATCCAAAGATTTGCTGGCTGCACCCCTCCATCCTTTCCTATCTAGTGATTTCTTGCCCCTTGATAGTTCTTTCTAACTAGTCTTATAATTTAACCTATATTTGGTCCCTTGGCCTTCCTCACATGGTCATCCCTTCTATTATATTCTTCATGAATTCATTATACCTCAGGGCCTATCCAACTCTTCGTTGTTGTTCTTTTTTCCAGCCAAATTAGTTCTTCTTTTTATTATTATACTCTAAACCGATTTATTTTCCTACACTCTTCTGTACACTTCCTCATTCCTTGTCTGTTTGATCTCCAGCACCATGTTTCAAAGGCGTCTCTTCTTCTCTGGTTTGCTATTTCAATGCTTTGATCCATAGAGTGCCATGCTCCATGTATTCTCACGTATTGCTTCCGTGTTTGGAGCTGAAATGTTTCACATTAGATGAAAGTTGAATTGGGCTTTGTAGTGGGAAACTGTTTGAAAGAGGACTTAATTAACATTCTGTATGGAAAATCATCTAATAGAAACGGAAAATTTGTGAAAAACTAGACAAATAGGATTAAGAATGATTACGTGACATTGTATTTCACAGGAATGAAATCAGCTCCTTAAATATCACCTAGATTTGCTAGTTATAAACAGATTTGACACTTTATGTTTTTCAAATTGTATTGGAAAACAATTGATGTTAAAATCGATGATTTCTGAATCAGTTTTGAACAGAATGAAATGCATAGCTTAATAGTAGATCATTTATTAGATACAAAAAAATGTATGTTGTACCTTTGAAAGAATGTAGCTAATTACAAACACTATTAAACTGTGTTGACTCAAAATGCTGGAACAGTACGGTACACTGCAGTCTTTCTGCCGAAAGATACTAAACATGTCATTTTGTGTAGTATGAAAGTCTTTCCATGATTAAGTTTTGCTTTGAGTGTCTGTGCTATATGTAAACTGGAATCCACAAGATTTGAACTGACTTAAATTTCATCACTGTGCATTTTGAATGTTTATACAAAATATTAATAATTTATTTTAAAAGTAATCAAATGTCTATGCACCAGCTCACTATAACATTCAATAATGAAGGAAGGAGTACAGGAAGGCTGTAAATATGAAAGTGCTGGAACTGTTTATATGTACTACGACATTAAAACCCATTCAGTGGGACTCAAATGTGTGATCTTTGGGTTAGCCAGTGGGGCTCACCACCCCCAGGCTAAGCCAGCCAGCATCATGCAATGAAT
>WURS02443982.1:0-14703 GCA_011762765.2 Rhinocypha anisoptera
ATGCAGAAAGTGACCCGGTGGAGAACCCGAATAGCCTTCACCGAGTCCCATTGTGTATCTCATTGTGCTGAATTATTAAGGTGAAAATTATAAATAGGTATTTTTGAGAATCATACCGTCATTGGGACCTCTATATCAATTAAAGTTCGCGAAGGCAAAAAGAGTCCGAAATTACGGCTTCTAATTCGAGTCAATGATCCTGGATTGGACATCCAGGATCATTGGTGTTCAGGTGTTCCATTCCTGTCGGATTTTAGAAGCTGAGAACAGTGCTTTCCCTTTTTCACTAAGTTTTTCCCATCGTAGATTGTTTGACAAAAGTTGTAAAATGTGCTGTATTTGAAGTACCTGAAGTTAAACATTCATAATTTTTTTTGAGAAACTCACCGATCAGCGTAAAACACAAAAAAAACTGGCCAAAGTTGGTAGTATCATAATGACGTTGAAATTTTCCAGGTCACTGAATAATTCCGTATGCTAGAGATGAGTGAAACGACGCCCGTCATTAATGTTAGGCACGATTGGAATAAATGTTTGCAATATGACAATCGATTCTTATCCTTCACTAGATTAAAATACACTCTGTTGCTTTATTGGCTCTAAAATATGCCCCCTTCCCCATTGGTGGAATTAGACCAAACATTGGCATAAAAACTAAATCCATTGAAATAGGTAATTTAAAAGAAATTTCAACTTTGCTATTTCCACATAAATCTTTATTTGGTTCGACCATGGTTTCTTTACAGAGTAACATTATCGAGGTGTATGAAGGTGGTAAAGTTATCAACTTGATAATGTTACTCTGTAAAGAAACCATGGTCTAACCAACTTATGTTTCATGTGGAAATAGCAAAGTTTCAATTCATTCTAAATTCTGTAGGATGAATGGTTTCCATAAATATACGCCTGCTACCGTCTCCCATTAAAAATAATTAAATCGTTGTATACAATCTTTCTCTAAGCTCTTTCCTAATATTATTGGATCACTTTGTTAATTGATTTCTGGACATATTTCCACAGCTGTATTTTTTGCCCTTGCTAACGGCAACTGTTCAGAAAAAAAATGAAATTAAACACAATATTTATACCCTGAGCAGGATTCGAACCAACGATCTTTGGTTTAGCCGGTGATAGCACTACCCACTCGGCTGACCGGACCGGTTAATGCACTGTTGCATATCTTCATAGAATTTTTCTAGCCATTCTTTTTTAGCTTTTAGCATTTATTTTCTTCATCTTCCATTTGATCGTAATAATCAATCTCTTTTCACCCTCCCGCTTATAGTTTCTGATCGGTCCTCATCTATATATAGTCCTCTTTCATAACTGTTCTATGGATTCTTTCTTAACTATTTAATTAATATTATTACTTGTGATTCTAATATTCAAAATAAACTTATTGCTCTATATCAATAAATTACTTTTATTGCAGTTATATTCTATGAAATTCGGCCCAAGGAATGAATTACTAGAAAAAAAATCACTCGAAAAGCTCCCTGTACGCAAGAAGTCAAAGCTTGCTTATATCATAAATTTCTTCTTTGCCTGCAAATTTTACTAAAATCTTAACTTTTAATAAATCTTCTTTTTTAATATACGTTAAATGGACGCTATCGAATAACTATAGGGTCATATTACTCAAGAAAACAACGAAACTTAGCTCTATCTAATTATTGAAAACTCCTCTATCTCGTTGGCGGCGACAGCTTAATACCATGGGGTAAAAGACAGTTATTTTTTTAGGAAATGCGTCAGAGGCACGGAGACATAATTGAGGGAAGAACCAGTGCCAACAGTTAGTGGGAAAACGAAATAATTTCTGGATGCATGCCACGATGTATAAATGAGTTCTGAGAACTGATTTCATTCTAATCACTACCTCAATTCACACACAAATGCGTTTGGGTTGAAGTGAGTGAAGAAATAGAAAATGAAAGTAAGTTATTGAGTGTATTTAATAGTAAAAAAAATGCGCAAAACCAAAACAAAAATGAGCCAGAGCAAGACAAGGAGAAACATATTTCCTTGGTTATTCCGTCCTCATGATTTTTCGTTGATGGTATGGAGTGTTTATTTTGAAATCATCGTCTTTATCGCCTAAACCACTAAAATAGAAGCCTACATACCTAAAGAGAATTTTTGCAGAATAAATATTCACAATATTCATTTTGCAATATGCAAATAAACCTAAGTCCTGCAATACCCTATAGTTTTATTAAGGAAACGCCGTTGTGTAAAGGGAATGAAAGTTTTATATAGTTGTGATAAAAACTCAAATTAATTGTAAATAATGATTGTAAAGTCCCCTAATATTATATGTAAAACATTCGATGGCATATAACAAGGAACTTCGGGTATAAACTGATGCTCTTTTGTTTGCTACACCTTTACTGGATCTCTGAGTGGAAGGGCCAAAATGGTCATTTAGCCAAGTGCTTATTTTCACGACTCCCCTCAAATGCAAACGTTTGTCATTAGCTTACATCTCAGGCGGTAACTCAAGGCTTTTTGTGGTCCTTACTATCACCACTATTCATTATATGGTAGAACAAAGATAGTATGTAGTAGTCTAACATGCAGATAAAAAGTGATAATATAAACTGAGTATAAGCATTAAATTACCATTATAGTAGTTTCATAAAACATCGACAAAAAAAATTGGTAAAGAAAATGCAGTGTGGCTCTGGTGTAAAGTAAATATTCGGAGACTTAACCGTAAAAGTAACCTTTTCATCTGAATGAAAATATTGTGAATGTAGCTAGACTGTGAATGAAGTTACATCTGTGTAGAAATTAACTTCAAATTGAATCATTTATTCTTTCATCTATTTATTTTGCAAGTCGTTTGATTACCTGTATGATTATTATATTTCTTTTAGTACTGAATGTCACTCTTCTGTCGAGATAATAATATGGAATTTTGATTTGACGATTCTGCTTGAAGATGTATTGTATTTTTCTAGCCAATGCTATCCTTCACCTTTTAACTGAATTTTAAGGCACAGGAATCGCCTCTAGAAATACTCAAACTTAGAGTAAATTCTCCCGTTTACTAATATGATAAATTCATATTAAGAATGCCATACAGTTCTTGGTGTATAATTAAATTACCGTTTTGTGTCAACGATCGAAAAGTCGTCAGGCCTTGTATCGATTCGTTCGACTGGCTGAAGAGCGATGGACATAGTGTACGTAGTTCAATTACATATTATCAAGAGATTTTTATGAGAACACTGTTCACTGTAAAGCTTGAGTCCAACCGTAATACTTTGAATATCATTAAGCATCAGAACTTTGGAGGTGAAATGTGAAAAATGTGAAAAAATGTGAAAATGATTTATTGTATTTTTTATTACTAATTACCATTATTTATGATTACGCCTGATGATTGGAGGACTGTAGTTCACCTTGCCTCTCTGTTTTGTGCTAATTGTACTTAGCATTGATTCTTCACTCTTTCATCTAGCTTATTTTTTCCATTTATATTTCTTCCTTGACCATATTTTTGGTACCTCTGTGGGTTTTTTTTACTTCTATTGCTGAGGAGAATCTACTGTTAATTTTTTGTGTCAATGCATGTCCAGTGTGGTTCCTTTTCTTCTCTTTTAATGCTTCATTTGGCATCTTCTGCTTATGTTCCTTTATATACTTGCACATTTCTTAATTTTTCAAATTCTTTTTTATCATCCGCCTTTAGAACCAAGTGTCCGTTCTCTTCTGTTCTGCTTTTCCAGTTGCCTCTCTTCTTCATCAAGTGAGTATACTCCAGACAATTGTTTTTTCACAATTTTAATTCATTTCCACTGTTAAATATGAAAAATCAACCGATAAAAAATAATTCAACGGAGTCCAGGAGAAAGAACTTTCGAATTACCTAATTTAATATATTTATAAATAGGAAATAAATTATTTCCGTTTCCTCTGCTTTCTTCCTGTTTTATTAGATATTTAAATAATTAACCGGTAAATTAAGATTCGTTTTGGATACAAACTAATAGAATAATAAAAACAATTTTTGGATACATAGTTCGAAAATAAGCTCCAACTCCCTTAGCCATGAAGCAGTGATGTTATATAGAGTAATCAATATTTAGTACGAGCCAAGTGCTGTCTACACAATGGAGACCCTTGGAAATTTCCGGTTTTATCCTTTCCGTAATCGACACGGTCAAGTGGTGTGTCTGACCCTAGTTCATTATTCCCCTGCGTCTTTATTAAGTGGAACGCTGCACCCAAATTGTACTTTGTAATGCCGGATCCAGTGCTGGCCGCATTGTTCGCTCGGTACCGTTGAAAAAACTACCCTCCTGCTTGGGCGAGAATGTCACTCAGATACATGTAACAGTGTGCCAGGCTACACCTTTTTAAGACTCTTGGGCACGGTGTCCCTATTTCCGTAATCCTTCGATTCAGAGTCATCAAACAGAGACTACACAAGTGTTAATCTCGACGTCGAGGTAATTAAGTACGTGGTTGGAAATGGGCGGCCTGGTCCACTTAGTTCGAGGGAGAATTTTGGACCAATTTCTCTCACATCTCCTCCTCCACGTGGTCTTTCTCTTTTATTGTGGTGGTTCCGAAAAGAATGGGATAAGTGGGAATGTCATTGGCAATCGAGAAAATATATAGTTTCTACTCGAATATACCCTGGAGTAAAATTGTTTGTTGACGCAAAATAGCTTAAAAGGAAGGGAGAAACCTCAATTATTTCCTTCTCCTTTTATATTAATGGTTCCGAATGGATCAGTGGTGGAAGAAGGATTGAGGAGAAAGGTCTTTTTAAAGGACTGTACTCGTAATTTTACACTGTAACACATTTTGAAGACTTCAATTTTTACGTGGCTAATGAAGCACATATTAAAGTAAAACAGAAAATGAAGATATTTCCACCAATTTTCGCTCTTCACAGATATCTAGGTTTTGATCCTTGTCATCTTGATGCAAAAATAATCCTAATGATTTTGTGTGGAGAATCGTGATGTATTAAGGATGTTGTTTCAAAAGAATGTAAATCTGTAGGTGATAGTATATATGACAGCAGTGACAGAATATATGACAGTTTCTCCATTTGCATTTTTCAGGAAAATCTATTAATCAGATAACTTTTTTCATTCGAATCGCAAAATACAAATATTTCATGAGACTTGTATTTTTCAGGGATTAATTTGATAATTGCTACATAAGTTCATCTGAGATCATCATAACAATCCAGTGAAGCAGTACTTTCCGAAAAGATTTTGTGGAACATTTTAGTTTCAAATTCTATTTTTTTCTGTTATAATAATTATTTGAACAAAAAATATAGAATCTGAAATTCATCACAACGTTGGCATTACACTACCGTTTCCTCGTTTTAGAAAGATCCTAGTTCTAGAAAAGTAGTCAGCTCTGAGCTTTTCATTCAGGTAAATTGAAGTTCATTTATAATTTGTAAACTCGTAGATAAGCCAATCGAGTTATGGCATTAGAAAATTCTTAACGTTTAGCATATAGAAGTTGAAGACAGGCATTATAGGGGTCGAGACATGTTGCTGTACATGTTGTGCTCTGTATGTTGCTTTTAAGGGGATCCGAGATAAAAATAGGAATACAAATCCATTAATGGAAGGGTTTTGTAATTTGTGAAGTAAATGATAAGAATAATTAATCATGAATTAAGGAACAAGTTCAGTTAAGCTTTTTACAAGCGGAAAATTGTACTCATAGCACAAGAAGCTTTACCTTTTTTTAACCTTTAATAAGTAAGCAAATATTTAAAGCACGTTAAAGAAGTATAATTTTTTAAATTAGTGGTGAATGTGAAACGATGGCGTCAGAAAATACCAAATTGAGAATGATAAGAACGTCATCGCTTCAGAGGATGTTGAAAATTGTTTAGATCAAATAATTGGTGAAGCACTCAAAATACAGGTGAGTGAAAAAGAAATGGGCCGAGACACGGAAAAGAGAAATGCCGATAAAGACAGTAGTCGAGAGATGAAAGACCGAAAAAAAGAAGCAAAAAAGAAATAACTTGGAATCAATTCTTGGAGAGCTGGATCAATCCGGTCTTTGGATCTATGATCCGAGATGATAGCGCGAAGACGAAGTAGATCCATCCTTCTCAGGATTTGACATCCGTGGCAGGCATCGGAAACCACCTCGTCGCTTCTACTCGTCTGAACTTGAACAGAACGAGAATCGTCTGGTGTGTACCTACACCGCCGGAGTGTTAAGAGGGACACATCTTCAATTTCATCACATAATGGTTAGATTCTCGGCTCCCTCTCCCTTACAATGCCTTCAGCGACCCATACAGCCGCCCCATTACCAGAATGCTCCATGCATCTTGCCCTCTCGCTCTCTCTCTGTCTCTCGCGCCCGAGTCCCTCACCTGCATGTGCTCCCGCTTGGCTTGGTGCCGACCCCATTTGGCCACTGGGGGGAGGGGGGAGAAAATCGGTCCTCCGCCGCCGGGCGTCGTCACACAGCCGTCCACCGCCGCGACGGAGGAGCGGGCCGTGAGACCCGGCGGAACGGATAAGCAGGCGAGGCGGCGGCTGCCGGGGCGCCAACTTCCTCCTCCTCGCCGCCACTCCCTTATCGAGTGGGCGAAACCGTGTGTTGAATCCGCCGAATGTTACAATACCCCCCAAAAGGGGTGGGTGTTTTCGGGCGTGTGTCTGTGGGTGTGTGTGTGTGTGGGGAGGAATTGGAGAGGAAAACGTGCATTTCTCGGAGGCGTGGGCTGAACAGGAACTCATGTGTGTGTATGTATGTGTTTTGTTCGTGAGTGTGTCGCTGTGTATGTGGGCCCTTTTGTAGTCGTGCTAACAGAGGAGACCGTGACGTTCCCTTCTTTTTGCCATTTTTTTCTCTCTCTCTCGTTGCTTTCTCGGAAATAAAAAAATCTGGACTCAACGTCCGACCCGACATCAAAAGAAAAATAATTAAGCGAGTTGGGGGAGGGGGGAAGGATGAACGAAGGAAGAGAGAGAGAGGAAAAAAAGATGCGGTCACGCTCCGTAGTCAGGGAACAAAATAGGCGGACGGAAATGGCATGGGGACGAAATGAAGCAGGAAGCGTGGGACAGAAGAGAATGGGTTCGGACGGGAGGCAGGACTGGGGCTGTCGCGAAAGCGTAGAAGCGTGCGAGAAAGAGAAAGGTGAAAGGGAGGAAGTGGGAAACTGATGTGGTCGGGGAGACGCGGAGGTAATAGGCAGGTGACCAAAGGGATTCGATTGTTTTTGTCATTTGTTTTATTTTTTCGTACAGCCATCAACTGACACTACTTTTCACAATTAAATGTTCAGCGACTAAGAAATTCTGAGGTGGGTAACTCTCTCTCGAAATAGTGGACCACATTAGCATTCACTTCACTATAAGTTTTAGATTAAAAACCTTCCAGAAAGCTATTCGTCTAGTCGCGCTTTCTCGAAGCGAGAAAAATGAAAATTTGACATTGAATAGGGATTAAAAGAAACCCCAATGATCTAATTTTTTTCTCATGATTTTTTTCTGTAGGATGTAGAGCTCCCTCTTAGCTAGTGACACCATTTCGTTATTTATAGTGGATTCTTAAATACTGTGAACTACAATCTTTTATGTACAATTTTGTTTTTATATCCCTGAAGCTAAAACTCACAGTTACCGACTTTTTACACTTTCTTCTGTGTGTGTGTGATGTGTGAATTTCCTCTTTTTATAAAAAAAAAATATATGGTATTTGGTATTCCTTAACTTGTTGTTTCAATATCAAAAGCTCCAGTGACAAATTATTGAATATAGATGTAGTTGTATAGTCGTTCCACCCGTGGAATATAATTAGATGAATGAAGTCTATTTTATTATTTTATATTTTTTAATGGGGATATTTCCATCAAATCTCTACCAAAATGTTAAACCTTTCATTACTGCGTCGCGGTAGGAACCTACGTCATACGAGACATTCATTACGAAATGTCTTATCTGTTAAAACTAGGCTACAGTATTGTATGTAACTAGTCTACTGCCCGTATGTAACTTTCACCGTGTTTTTTTCATGGTAGACCCCTTGCCTAGATATTCATATTTCAAACTTATCGGATTAATCACAAAATAATGAAGAAGAAAATGAAATGAGAAAGGTAATGAGATGAAAGCAAATCAAACAAATACTGATAGGGATGAAGGAAGTGGAAAATTTGAACTTTATGTAGTAGAAAACTGAGAAATGAACTCTTATGAATTTTTTGGCACATATTCTTTGCAAATAAAAAACGGTAATTGGCTCGTTTCCTTTGACCTGATTTCCATACTGATCTCTTATACTGCTACAACCCTCAATACCAATTTCAATTATTGTTTTTTCGACCGCTATTGCCTTTTATTTGCGTATATATTTAGTTTATGCTTCATCCTTCATCAGGACACACCGTGTGGAATTTATGTGATCAAAAATTTAATTTTTTGAAAATATAACAGCGTCAAACCAGATATGAAAACGAGACCAGCAGTCATGGTACTTTAGAGTTCATTTCCGTCCTCTAGAGAGGACTACATGGGCATTCGCCCGCCAATATCAACAACAACGGGCGCTTCTACTTATCACAGACTGTGTGATTTGGCTAGCAGCAAACCTTTTCGAGAAACCTCGGACGGAATATGAAGGAATTGCCCCTCGAACGTGTTAATTTCACAGGTAGCCGCTCTTCGTAAGGGTAAGGCCTGTTTTCCCCTACCAAACCAGCTTTTTGAGTTCATTACAAATGGGGGGAATAGTGGTAACGGAAACAAGTGGTATTGCGCATTCTTTAAAAAAAAGCCTGTGAATAAATGACCAAAGACGGTCGAAATAAAGAGACCTATAGTAATGAGAAGAGATTCAAAGTTAAGAAATCGTTGAACGCGATCCATGCTCGGTTATTAAACGCTAAGAAAGGAATTGGATGGCAATGTATCATAAAGATGAATAAAAATCTACTATAAAAGTAAAAGAAAAATACTTAAATTATTTATTTTTGTTTTTTTTTAGTAAATAATTATTTTTGCAGAAATTATGAACGTGGGATGCGAGGAAACTCGTTAGTGACTGGAAAATTTCTTCCTTAAAAATATTTTTTATGATGGTATTTTCAAAGTTTAATTAATCCATGTACATGTATAATATTTACATTATGCAAATAATTATTGATAACCGTAAGTACAATCTTCATCTAGACTCTCTCTTTCTCGTATTATATATGCATTTACGATGAGAAAACTTGTGAGTTTGACTTGACGCTCGCTGAAGTGCACGGGAAAACTTTATCCACAAAATGGCCCGGACGAATCCAACCTCCTTGAATTACATGATATATACCCAAGTGGAAAATAAAGATAAATGAAATACTATTCCTCAGGCTGTGAGCTTAAATATATATACATCCGCGAGGGATAACTTGAAAATACTATCCGAGTAGGTAGCTTTTCTAGAGGAACCTACAACAGCGAAAAAATCAAGCACACCGAGTTGTTGGAACGTATCAAAAACTTAAATCGCAGAAATTTTATGAGGTCATTTTGAACGAGTTCTTATTCTTTATAAAAATTATTTCTCTTCTTTTAAAAAAACTGGTAACAAACTCGTTGGAAGTCACTACCTTAATCGGAAATAAATCTATTGTAAACTGACATATAATTATCTGAGCGGACGGTAGGAAAAGGTGAAAATTGACCGCGAAAGGGGAGAGACCATTTTGCAGTACCTAGGATATGTAAATGATAATAAATTTCCATATTTAATTTTCGGGGCGTATTGAGTTAGATTTAACGTTGGATGCCTTATTCCTTAGCCAAGAGAATGAGTAGTTATCTGTGAGATTCACTCTGACTGGATACCGTCCCGCTGCTAAAATCCTTCACCGAACAGGTTTCCGTTGATTAATGCGACAATTGTGGGGGAAGTGAGGATTAGTATTGCCCATGGTGGTAAACCTCCCAAACCTGTTAACGTAAAATGCAGGACATAATTTTCTTTACTTCCATGGATTAATGGTAACCATTACACTCACGAACTTATCTGTCCGGGTCAGTTGCCAAGAGTTGAGGCATTTGTTAAAATAGTTTTCTGCTGGAAATCTTTAAATTTTCATTGATAAATGAAAGATTATCTGGATTTAACCGTGGCATATAAACTTAAAATCCATTATCGTTCTTCAAAAAAATTAAATTATAGGTTCAATTTCAAGGTTTGTGGCAAATTTTCCTGAAAGAGAAAAGTATTAAAATAACATGTCTAGTTACCTAAGGTTGGAGTATTAATGTAATTTAAGAATTATTCCCTAAGGTATTTATTACTTTTAAAATCGTAACTTTAATATTATGATTTCACTCTGATTCCGATCTATTTCAGGTATGTAATTAAAACTGATATTTTTCGAATTCGACACGTGCTTCTAGTAATACCATAAATTGACCTAATTCTTTTTCTATTGCAAGGCCTGCGAGGAAATGTTCTTTGGCGGAATTATTAATTTGCCATGGATTAATAGCGCAATAAATATGACATACGGGGCCGAAACAATTAAAACGACGGTTAATTGGTCATCTGTGGCAATATGCTTAATGGGATCCTCTTTGGACCATGGAAACCACATTAGCCGCAACAACCCGAATGAGTGCAAAGAGAGGCGATTGCGTTGAAATAAAACATCAACGAGTCCGTAATTTCCGTTCGAACTCTAGGTTTTAGATTAAGCTAGTGGTGTGGAAACTAGGGGAATGTTGTTAGTACTGACTTCTGTAAATTAGCGAACATCCGTCTGTAAATTAGTCCCGTTGACGAGGGCAATGAGTCTTTTCAACAACGCACTATCCGGAAATACCGCATTTATCGTATTTAGGTAGCAAAATAAGGGTGTATAAAATATTAAATAACCTCTTAATATGTTTCTGATGCTACTTGGAAAATTATTTTCATTCTCGCAAACTGTTAAACACTCGAGAAAGAGGGAGAGAAATGGAAAGAGGCTCATTTCCCTTTCTCTCGTAACATTGGAGCAGATAGTACGTAGTAATGCTTAGAATTTATGAAAAAACAACGTGTGAACAAAATTACGGTCTAAATAATTTACTGAATGTTAGTACTTGTAATGCCCTTAATTAGGTAGTTCAAAAAATTCAAAATGCTACAAGACCCTCTTAAGAGCTAAAATGCTAATTGATTTATTGCTTCACATTTCTTGCTACCCTGACTAGTATTCCCTAAATAGTCTCCAAAACTCGAGGCGAAGGAGCAAATGAAGGTGGCGGACTATTTTTATTAGATGTGCAAAATGGCTCTCACACACTTCGTTTCAATTCAGTACGAACGTCACTACAATCAGATTGCAGCGGTGTAGCACACAGACGCGGTATACGGAGGCTCACGATATCATTACGACCTCCTAGAAGAGTAATTCGATACTCCTGTCAGCCTATTCTCCGTCGGTACCGATCTCAGAAAGACATTTTGAAAATTACGATAACATCGCCGCCTCTCTTATCCTCTATACGACGCATGAAAGGTTTTTTTTTGCAAAGATTAGTGCTGGTTAAAAAGAATGACGGTTTGGTGGCGTGGTTTCTCATCGGGCAAATGTTTTCCACCCGGGATAAAAAAACATCGTTGCGTCCGAGGTGAGGCGAATTTTTCGTGGTTTTATTCGCTCCGAGGGGGAGTTGTTCCGTGAAACCGACACGCGAATGCAAACGAGGGGAGCGTGCCTGAATATATATACTCTTTTTTTTCCGAATGCCTCTCCACTCCCTCCCTCTCTCTCTCCCCACTCCCTCCCCTGTGCGTGCGTTCTCGAAGTCGACTCTATTTTTCTTCATCCTCACTCGTAGAGTCCCCATTACGCAGGCAACTAATTCGTTACTTTCCTTTCCGCTCACTTCGCCTCCTATTAACACTCTTTAAGTTAGTTATATGCGGTACTCGAACGCGACGCGTCTTTTTCCTCCTCCACTTCTTCTCCGACTAATGAAGACTAACACTGAAGGTATAAAAGGGCGCCACTGCTCTCTCTCTCTCTCTCTCTTGGAGCGCAGGTGAGCTCAGGAGCGCACGAAACTAGTACCTAGGATGTTTTCTGTTTTTTGGACTTTGCTGCCGAACCGAAATTGGAATTCTGGCTCTATTTTTTGGGTAGGTAAGAATAATTGAATGATAAAAATTAATAATTTTTCTTCTTCAGTGCTAAAACAAGATTTTTGTAGCAAAGACGTCTTTTAGACCGTCGAATTAGAATAAAAAATAAGGAAAATTGAATGGTGTCTGTGTTACAATACTGTCATCGTCGTCAGTACTTTAATACAAATGTTGGTTAATTACAGCCCTCCATCCTTTCCTATCTAGTGCTAGCTCTCTTACCTCTTGGTGTGTAATGTAATGTAATGACTGCCAGTGTTCTCAAATTGCGTGAGGTTCAATAATATAGGTTCCAAGGATAGTTGTTCAAAAACAAAATAAAAGATAGGTGGTAAGGACAAACATGACTTAATATTTTCAATGTCTGAAGCCATAATTTATCCTTCACTGACAATCTACCATCTTAGAATTTATGACGTAAAACCATTGTCTATACCTGTATTTATTTCACCATTTCTTCACATCATTATCCAAACCTATATTAAACGTATGATTGACAGTTATCAACTGATTTGGAATGAAAGCCGGAAACTCGTTGGAACTAACAACTTAATCCATATCTTAGCCTTAAATTATGTAGTATACTGAGTCAGTGATTGAATGTATTGCTTAGTATCTTACAGAATTATGTTTTATACTGTAAAAATATACCGCGTCGCTGTATTGTTGTTAATATTTGTATGGAGGAAACTATCATTGTAATATTGAAATTGGAAATAATTTGGCCTGTTCGCTGTTAAAAATCAATATTTTATGCAGTCCAAGTTGATAATTTGTTCAACATTCACACGTTTCAACTTTTCGTTGTCGACGGTTCATCATTCGTATTCTAATACTTGTTGGTACGATCGGCGTTTAAAGTTTATCGAAAGTTGTATCGGCTACCATGTGGTCTCTATCCTATATCTTTGGCAAATATTATCGAAGTTTTATTTATTTTAATGGAGTTACAATGTCCATTCCCTCTTTCGTATTACTTGAATACAAAATTGAACATCAGGAATATTGTGGTATTTTTAATGAAAAAAATCTGTAGCTACTTTTGGACCGTTAATGGTATCTTCATTATAATATTACTCCGGTTGTTGGTGTTTTTTATCTTGTGCATAGCAGAGCAAAGCTTAAATCTAATCTTTTTTGTGTTTTTGTTTCCACCACTAAGCTATTCCCGAGACGGGGTTTTGCTTTTATATTTCAACTTCGGATACAACGCGAGATTATCAAAATTTACTTGAATAGGCCAATTTATAAGTTTCGTCCAGATAGTACTAGCAAAAAAAAACAGAATTAAATATTTTTCAGGAGGTAGTGATTATTATTTCTGCCCACCAGCCTCGTCTGCCTCAGCATGCTAGAAGCAGATCAACATGGCACCCTGGGAGACTCAGCCATGTGGGATTGAGAGGAACACGACATTGTCGATCAATTGCCCTTACTATTCCGCTGGGGTACTTGTGGATGCTGTATCTCCCTCTTGCCTCGAGTGAAAGGAATGTGGAAGGGGGGGGGGAGGGAGAAAAAAATTAAGTGTTATGCCGGTTGCAGCCAATCACGGCGCGGAAATATTATTCTTCTATACTACTGACTCAGGAGGTTCCCTCGTTAAATTTCGAGTTCCCTTTAGGCTCTCCGCCACGAAATAACGCTACCTCCCAGCTCGAATGGAAAAAGCGCTTTCCTCACCAGGGCGAATTCTCACTCCCAAGGTCAGGAAACGAGTTGCGTAGCGCCGACTGACTCTTCGGGACCCAATTTACCATCCCGTGTCTATCTCCTCCTTTATCTCCACCCTTCTCTCTCTCTCTCTCCTTCACTGAACCTTGGCCCTTATCTCTCCCCTCCTCCTACCTCGCTCCCACGTCCGAGGGTATGCTTTTTCCGCTCCGTTTTCCCTCCCCCGTCCGTCTCCGTGTGGCCTTCTCTTGTCCGTGGGAATTTCCTCCACATCTCTACGGTCCTCGTTCCTTGACGGGCTGTTTACCGCCTCCCGTCTTACAGATGAGACCTTTCGCTCGTTCCCGTGTCCTTATCGCGATCCCTTCCCCATCCCTCCGTACTCTCGTCTCCTTCACCCTCTCCTCTTTTCCTCTTTCTTCCCCCTCCACCCCTTCCTCGTGTCCAACCCTGAAAAAGACCCCTTTCTCCCCGACTACCCTCTCGCATCCCCACCGTCTTTCCCTCCCTCCCATCTCGGCCCTTTTTTTTCTCTCTCTATCTCACTCATCCGCTCCCTTCCCCTCTTCTCCCGTCCCATTCTTTCCTGTCCAGGGAAAACCCCTTTCCCTTTCACCCACCTTGCCGTCTTTATAAGTTATCACGTGTCACGGGAGGATGGATGGAGGGGAAGGGAAGGTGAGAGAGAGGGAGAGTGAGAGGAGGGAGGGTCGGGGGACGGATTTCCCATTGCCCCTGATATCATTTGTCATCTCGCCTAGGGAAAGACTCGCCCTCCCCCCCTCCCCACTTACCTCTCTCTTGTTCTCCCTTCCTAAGTGCCATCCCCCCCCCCCCCCCCCCCCCCCCCCCCCCCCCCCCCCCCCCCCCCCCCCCCCCCCCCCCCCCCCCCCCCCC
>WURS02443993.1:0-14701 GCA_011762765.2 Rhinocypha anisoptera
GAGGCCGTTGGCACTTGGAGGAGGGGATCTCCTTATCCCGGGAGAAAAACTCAGTCCCTGTGCTCGTTAGCCACCTGTTAATTCAAGTGTTGCCCCCTCTCTACCACGGGGAGGTGAACATCAGGATTTTCCCTTCCTCGAGGCTAGGACCATGTTGGCCTTTCCTAGTCCCTCTGGTACTTTTAGAGAGGGTATATAAGTATATTAATATCAATTTGTTAACTTCATTTTTTTATTTACACACCAAACACTTAGAGGATAAGTAAAATATTTTACTTATATTTTTTATCTCCTAAACAATCTAGGAAAAAATATTTATTAAATAAAAAATTGGGCAGATAGCTTGGCTCTTGGTATTTTCCCACACACCCCTGCAGCTAATAGATCAGCCCACTGGACTAAAAGGGTTAAAGGAAAGGCTCGCTCTTAGCAACACCACCTTCATTCCACTCTCTTCATTTGAGTGCTTCCAGAGAGCTTTTATGTGTGGGTGGTGATCCTGAAGTCTGTGGTTCCTTTTTATCTGCTTTTTTGTGTGAGCATTTTCTTCCTCTTTCATAATGGCATTTATTACAAGGGAATGATGTCCAGGCAATTCCTCTTGTAACTTTGAAGACCTGACTGTACATATCTAGTATCTTATTTATGGAGTTTGAATATAGGGGTAGAGGTTTTCCGAAGCCTTTGTTTGCATTTGTGAGTTGGTTTTTTTTTTTGCCTTGGGACTGTCCCTTAGCTGAACCATCTTAAGTTGACCATAGCTTCTAGCTCTCGTGAGTTATCTGAAGAGCAACTGCTTGATGCTCTGATATAAAATATTGTAGTAAGTTAAGAGACAATTTCTGAGGTTTGAATTGGATATGCCCTGGATTCAGGTTCTGAGGAGGAAGAACCTCAATTTTGGTGAATTTTTGAGAGAATGAGATTGGTAAGAGATTGACATTGCTAATCCACCCCTGCCTGTTGCAAATGATTTAGTTGGGAATCAAATAGTGTCGGTTCAGTGTGCAGGTGAACCCTTGGGTATTTTGAGTTAATATTTTGTTGAGGAACTAATTACATTAATAGTGACTGAAACAAACTTCTATCTGGAAAAATGTCTTGCTCTTGAGAAAGGAAAAATATCTTAACCCACAAAAAATCTCATTTTCAAGAATGGTTTCTCTCAACTCCGAGGGAAATAAAGAGTATTCCTAGGTTTGCTTATGCCAATAGGAATTATTCAGAAACCAAGACTCAGGATGTTTTTTAGTTGAAAACGTTACTTTTAAAACACTGCTTTTCCCAAATACAATGACCAGGGAAAATTTTTATTTTTTGGCCAATTTTCTCAATTTTTTTGTATAACACTAATGAGGAAATGATAAAAAGGGAACATAAGCTTTGTGAAATTCTTCCAATTAGCAAATATTTGAAAAATAAGTTCCAGAAAGTGTTTATACTGTGTAAGAAAGTTGGTGTCAATGAATCTTTTTTATTGTGGTATGGTAGGTTAGTGTGAAAACAGTGTATTCTCATGAAAGCTTTCCAGTTTGAAACAAAAGTGGGTAGGCCCATTTTTGGATCATTGTGCACTGTAACTCTCTTAGTTGATATTTTTTTCTGCTCCATAATTGAACTTTCTGAATATCTATGGATGGTTGTCCTTGGCCTCTTAGAAGATGAGCCTTCACAATCATTCTCTTTGACTACCTACACGAAGAGGCATTTTGTAACCAGGATAAACCTAACAGGTCTTTCCTTAACAAATGGGGAAGCTCTGTGGGAATACACTTCACATCTGATATCTTAAATGCATGCGAGGAACTCCATATCTCACTTCATTTGAGAGATGTGTGGGAGAAAGGCCTCATAACTGTCCTCTCTCAGGTGTTAGATTTCTTTCAACTGAAAGAAATGGAAAAGAAGACTAGTGTAAAACACCCAATGAATTCCAATGGGAATTAGTTATTCTTGAATGAAGAAGAGGTAGAGAACTTAGTTGAAAATGTGGATGAAGAAATTGGAGTAAGCATTATTGAATCTGGAAGTGCAACTTCAAGTGAGAAAGAATGTGACTTTTCAGGGGATATCCTTCAAGACTGTGACAGAGAAGATCATGAAAGTGACAGGGAGATATCAAGAAAGGACCATGATCTCCATTCTTCTCGAGTTTGGATCAAATGAGCTTAAAGTTCCAAAAAACATTCCTATTGCTGGGAAATGTGGTTCAGTAGTATTTATTAACAGTATTCTTCAGCCTTTTACACATACCTATGTTTAACAGAAACCTAACAGAAAAAAAATTATGTAGACTAACAAATAAATACAATTGGCAACTTACAAAATCATTCTTTATATTCACAATCAAGGCTGAACTATGGAAGTCTGTAGATGTTGAATAGATTTCTGTTTATTTCTGATTGATAATGTTGATGGGTCTTGGGAAGAAAATTAAGTTAATTCAGTTTTATTCTTCATGAATGTAGTTATTGTAAATGTTTGAAATTCTACCTTTTTTATGCTCACAACTCAAATGAAATATGAGCGTGTCTCAAGACACCATCCTTTATGTGAATTTGATACTTTTTTCCAGGTTCTGATTTTCACTGGGAATTCACTGTCCGAGCTTATGTGGAACATTCTCGGTGAACCTGCGGAGGGAGACGGGTGGAGTAACGGGCCCCACCTCCTCAGGGTGATGGACCTCTCCAACAATGAGATACGCAACATCCCCGGCAAGGCATTCCATCGTGTGTCATCTGTGGAAAGGCTCATTCTCAACCACAACGACATCATTCTGTCCAAGCATAAAAATCACCCGAGGGTGTTCAGTAATTTTTTCAACCTGAAAGAATTGCACCTGACAAATGCATTTGCGGACCCCGGCGAATCGGATGAGGATGAGGACGATGACGATGATGACGATGACAGCGATGAAGACGACGATGAAGACGAGGATGAAAAGCTCCCGAATGGCGGTGAGATACAAAATCCCTGTTGAAAACGCAGTTGCTAAAAGAGCAACTGATTTACCACTACAGCTGATTTATGGTGCACTAATATATAATATAATAATATAATTTTATTTTTACAAGGACTATATAACAAAATGGTATGTTGAGATATGGATACCCTGACATACAGGTTTTTTTGAGATACGAGCCTTGAGTCACTAGGGTCTTGAGTTACGAGTAAAAAATTGAGATACAAGCCAGCCTCAGTGACATCACTGCCAGTTGGCATAACAAGCCACCACTCAGATTTGTAAGACTTGCACTTTCAATTCACATGTTTACTCACTGCAGAGGCATTTCTGTCATGTTGTTATAAAGTTGTATCTTTTTTGGAAAGAAAAAATTAATATGCATGCATGTACCATATACTAATCGGCTTTGCCATTATCCATTTATTTCTCTAAATTATCTTAAGGTTTAGGTTTTTTGTTTGTATACTATATTTGTTCATTATAATATATTTCCCTTAAGTTGAAAACATTTATTAAAAAAAATTGGCATGATTTTTTGGTGGCTGGCACGAATTAATCACATTTCAATTACCCATCTAATTTTAATGGGGAAAAATTGATTTGAGAAAGGAGATTTTTCACTTACAAGCTCCGTCACCCAGCAAATTAAACTCATATCTCAAGGTATCACTGTAGAAAATTTGCACATTAGCATAGGACATGTCTGTGTAAACAATCAACATTAGCCAATAGAAAGGTAGTCATTGACAATATGAAACATTCTTTTCAGCAAAAAACATTTTAGGTTAAACTTAAAGGTCTTAAGGCACATTGAAGTTTTGAATCCTATAGGTAGTATGTTACTTTTATCAAGACCCATTTTATGAGGTCTTAAATAAGAAGAGGAATTAGTTCAAACATAGGAAATATACAAATTACGAACATTATGGGTACCATAGTTATGCACATGGGCATTAGTTGAAAGACTGATTCATTCATTTTTTATAGACATAATTGCAATAAAAATGCAAATAGATGGAAGTGGTAGCACACTGAACTTCCTGAAATGTGGGAGACTAGGGATATCATGCCTGGCATTAGACATCAAACGTACAATTTTCTTTTGTTGTTTAAATACAGAAGCAGCTTTGGGGGGGATGAACCCCAGAATGGTGCACATGGTACAATATGTGAATAGCAAAGACCATAATATGTAGTTTGAAAGGAGAATGTCATCAGAAACAGTGGAATAAATAATGCAGATAAGGAAGCACACAGAGATGATTTTATTCAACAGAGCATCTATGTGAGAATTCTGGGGAAGTTGAGAATTTAAATAAATTCCAAGAAATTAGGCTGACTCGACCCGAAGCAAAGTTTTACCTTCTAAAGGAATATTCATTGCCATGGAAAGTGTTATTTTATGAACAAACTGCATTACTTGTGACTTTTCAGCCCTTATTTCAAGAAGATTATTTTGGGCCCAAGAATAGATTTTCTGAATAATTAGACTGCACCGATTTATAAGTTCTTGAGTATAATGTGTTCTTGAAATATTTGACTTATCTTAATAGTTCATAAACATTGATAATATATTTATCAATGCCGTGTTCTGGAGAGTTATTGTAACTATTTGTCCAAGTGAATCCCATGGAAAATACACCTCAAAGGGATTGTATAACTATCCATATGTGTATGAAATTAGCATTCCCATTGAGAAACTGGTATATTAATTTATTTCTCTTCATTATATGATTTTTTTATGGCATGGGTAGAGTCAGGGGGGAGTCTTAACAACCTAACTTCCTGAAACAACAATCCTAATAATAAAAAACAATTTATCTCTTTCTGAGTTTAAAAATACAAAACAAGCATTTGCATCTGTTTGTTTTAAGAAATTTGATAGCATTGAATACAGTGTGAAGGAAGATGGTGTATTCTGTTATCCATTAGAATATTTCCACAAATTAATAAAGGAAATTCACTGACTGAAAAAGGCTTGAGAAACTGGAAAAAGATTTCAGAAAAATTGGGAAATGATGGATTTATTGAGAGTCACAAATTTTCGATGGCAAAGTGGGTTAACTATAACCAACAGAAACAGTTGCAACACAAATGTCATCCTCTCACAAAAAGCATGTTTCTGAAAAC
The DNA here is from genome assembly GCA_011762765.2 of Rhinocypha anisoptera. Classification (NCBI taxonomy): domain Eukaryota; kingdom Metazoa; phylum Arthropoda; class Insecta; order Odonata; family Chlorocyphidae; genus Rhinocypha; species Rhinocypha anisoptera. The sequence continues at coordinate 5,099 of WURS02443993.1, forward strand.
TGTGACTATTCTAATAAAAATTTGCAATTTTTGCTATATTTGGCCAAGCAAGACATACCCATTCAAGACCACAATTAATCTGAATCTTCTAAAAACAAAGGGACTTATTTAGGGCCAGTTGCACCATCTCCAATCATTCTGGTGGTCAGGGTTAGGGTTACGGCTAGATGCTAAAATGGGTTGCATCACGTCTAGTTACCCGGTGGCCTCCAGCTAAAGCGGGCTTAACCGTCATCGCTGGTTGAACCTCCGATTGCTGTCATAACCAGAGCCTACATGCGGAGAATCATGGGTGAACTAAAGCATTATAAACAAACAAAATGGAAGAAGAAAACATCTACGGACAAATTTTAGATGATATTTCGGATTCCGACGAGGAACCGGAAGGAATGAAGTTGAAACACAAATGTTCTTTCAGATATTAAAATCCTATTCTGCTATTAGACGTGACAAATCAGCCAAATTTTTAATTAAGTTAATTGAAATACATTACAAACAATAAAATTAGTGTATAATTAAATATATTATTGTCCCTTAATACCTTCAGCCATGAGTAATTTTTCAACAAACACACAGTAAACAATGACTCTACATGCCGCTGTGATTTTAATGTGTTTACTTACAAAAAAAGAGGTGAATATAATCATATATGTCATTTTCAGAGTCAGAATGTATGAGAACAACAATCAGGCTTTCAAACACATAGGTAGTCATATAGTTGCATAGCCTTTGGTTACTTTTCATTGGTGCAATGCTTGTTATTGCTAGCCGCCAGCTACCCCATAGTAGGTGAGCATAACTGGAGATGGTTCAACCGGCCCTGAAGAGTTGTGTGGGTTAATTGTGAATTACAATGATGAGTTTAAAGAAAAATATCTATTTTACTTGAATTAAACTATTGCCATGAAGTTCAAAATGAAATTTTGGAAATTGACTCAGAAGAGTTTTTGATTAAAACTATCGGAAATAAACAAATCTGAATATTATTTTAATGGTTGATGATGCAAAATCATACAAAGTTAAACAATTGTGTATTTGAGAAAGGTATTTATTTAACACAGAAATTAAGGAAAGTGTGTTCTGCCAGTCCCCCTCCCCCTCATCCCCAACAGGATAGGTTTGTCCTCCCAACAGCCAATCTCCAACCGCCCATGTTTTATGGGAACTCTACAGCAGTTAAAGATTAATTATGTAATGCTTAAACATGGAGACTTACCCATCAAGACGTTTACACTCTCTTGAAATCCAGGTTGCTGAGCAACGTCCAATGACAGCAGTGTCATGTAATCTAAAACTGCAGTTGTTCTGCCAAAAGAAGGTGAACGTACAATACTCCTGAATGAGCACTTTTAACAGCTATCAACTTGTGTGCCCTGATGCCATGAGATTTTTATCTTTGTATGATGATCATCACTATCACTAAGGGGAACTTATTGTAATTTCAACTGTAGGAAAAATGATCATTTGAGGGCATACTGCAATTTCCATCATCAAAGCTACCCACTGAAGTATGTACTACTTGTAGACATAGACTCATACCAGGAATACATGTGAAAACTTTATTCAGTCTCATGACAGGCATAAAATGCAAATACATAAAATTATCTTCCTTGGATAAATATACAGTGAATAATTGCATCACATTGACACAAATCAGAATCCACTAATTTAATGCTTTGGGAATCCTCAGTAATCCATATGGTTCTCAATCAATAAAACCTTCATGATAGTAAACCACACCTCATCATGAGGGTCATAGTAATGAAGAAGCTGCAATATCAACCTCAATGAATGGGATTCTAGAAGAATAAAATATTAATCCATTTATTCATAAAAATAGGTGGCTGAATGTTTCACATAGTCCCTACACAAGTCATACTTGATTTTGGTGGAGACTCAATTTAAACATATAATTATTGAAAATCAAGTCAGACTAATCCATGTTTGATTGTGGTTTTTTTAATCCTCATAGAAATACACACATTCATTTTTCAGGGTCACTTTCAATGAATGTCTTACATCCAGAATTTATTCTCATTTGAAACCACATTTTACTTCATCTATCAGAAGTTAGGTTAGATTAGAATTATTATTGGTGTTTATCCATATATTAATACTTAAATATTGTTTATAAAACTGATAACTACTGTTACTGAACTTAGTACTGCTTAAGCTGGAGCATACATTTTCTGGCACATGAGCTTTCGGTTTTTTTCTATATTCAGGACCATCTCCCAGCTACTTGGTTCAACTGGAAGAAATATTCAAAGCAAGTAACCTTAGCAAGTTGGAGAAACTTCATTTGGAACAGAATGAACTAGAAACCTTCACCGATATCCCTGAACTCTTCTGCACACTGCCCTCGCTGGCAGACTTGCACCTGGGTGACAACAAAATAAGTGGGTTGAATGGATTGAATCTGTCCTGCCTGCCACACCTTCGCTTTCTTGATCTGGAGAAGAACAATGTGGAATCTCTTCCCAAGGAGACTCTTGACAGCTGGGATGCCATCATGAAAGACAGGCTAAAACCAGGTCTGATCTCCTCACTCAAATGAGCATATAACTTCATGTGTTTGATATTAACAAAGTTGTACTCTGAATACTAACATCGCAGAGTATTTGTATCACTGAACAATGCCACTATCTCTCACTGTTCTCTTACTTAATCTCTCTCTCTTTTGAATTTTCCTCACAACTCTCATATAATTTCTGGCGTCACTGAACCTCTTATATTTAACTCTGGAGTCAAGCAGTAATACATTCTATAGTAAATATGGCACCTTTTCTCTGTTCAGGGGTGGTTTTGGTTTAGTGGTCTTATTCAAAGTCTTTTGAGTACTAAGTGATGGAATTGGTATATTGTTGTTCTTAAGTTCAGAGGCATGCCCAGTATACATACATATATTATTATGTATCATATGTGTGTGTCCATGTTATATTATTAATACCTGTTTGAGTTATATATTAAAGCCAATGTTGATTATCTTTCAGTTAAATAGCTCTAAAAATGGTTGTGAAAAGCCAGAATATTAAAAGGAGCAATTTAGCAACAGTTTTCTCGAGCAGAATTTCATTGACATAACTCATAAAAAATATTTATTCCTTTTAAAAATGTTGAAACATGGTAAATCACAGATGTATTTTCGCCCAGGGCAAGGTTGCATCTACCCAGGAGTTTTCAAAGTTCTGTATTTCTTCTGGTTATGTTAGCATTGCGTACTGTGCTTAAGGCCACAACAAAATGTTCACCAGAGGAGGGGGCTTCTCCTCACAGAGTAGTGTGTATATGTACATGAGCCTTGCACGCCCTATTTTGATCTGCACAAGTTTCATTTCCTTCTTTTTCCTTTTTCTTTTCTGTTTGAGCACATGGAACAATCTTTTGTGTGAACATTCTCCTTTCATTTGAATAAATGAAATGAGCAGGGTGTCTGCATTCAAATGCTCAATATTTGAGTTTGATGGCCAATTTCCATTCCTTATAGGTATCATTTTTCACATAAGACTCTAAATTCATTATTTACTTTTTTCTATCCTCCCCATGAGTTATTTTTGGTTTTTCCATAGCTTCTCAGTACAAGTTGTGAAGAATCAAATTGTTGACAACTGAGTCATCCTATAGCCAAAATAAAGTTACTTCCAACACTTCTTGGACCTCCGGTTGACAGAATAGCTCAATATGTAATGGTCAGCTTGATCGACCCCTCCCGTGTTTTTATTGCAGTCCAATATAGCAACTGCTTTATTTACTTCCTCAATCTAACTTCCCTTTTTTATACTTTTTTGCATAGAAATATTATGCCAATTGGACGATATTATTACAACTCTCTTGTATTGTCACATGAGGGTGTTAACACAGTTATGATTCCTGTAGGGTACAGCTCATGCTCTTTTATTGCAATGCAATCTTTTTTCCTTATTGAATCCTGCTGCTCTTTTCTGGATGCCATTACTGTCCCTGTTTTATGATATCTAATCTTTAGCAGTTCCATTTCAGGTTCAACTCCCATACAAAGTCGGTCAGTGATAAAAATCAAAGATATGAAATTATTATATATTATAGCTGGTTACATTATATGTATACTGACATGGTTTTACGAAGAGATGCAAAACTCTTCTTACACTCTGTGATCCAATGAATTAGAAGTAGGAGCACCAAAATTGGATTCAAAGGCAGTTACCTACCCTGATTTTGAGTTCACTGAAACATAAATTCTGAATCCCCATTTGGTTGATTTTTGTGGGTCATCGCATTTGAAATACCACCTTTAATTGGAATTTTATCCAATTACAATTTCTTATGAGGGATAAGGAATTCACTGAACTTAAGATCAAGAAATTCCACAAAGATTTGAATGTTTGCACTTGAACTCCTGTTTTGGAAGAGAAATAGGAGGTGAGACATGAATCATCCAGAATGACTGCATAAATTGATTACAATGGAAAAACCTCCTTGTTTAATAATTTAGTTTAACACGATAATAAAAATACTTTATACTTTTTTGTCAGTGAAACTTTATTGTGAATTTTTTTTCATGCTTACATTCTTTTCATTTCAACAGTTGGAAACAGGACTACTGAGCCTTTCTTCATGGTGGATCTTGGAGGGAATCCATTTGCTTGTAATGATTGTGAGAAAATTACACCTATAGTATATTGGTCACAAAATACGCAAGTTTCTGTACGGAATAAGGACTTCCTTGCTTGTCGAGGACTTAAAGACATTCACTGTACTTCTCAAGTTCACGTAAGTTTATATTTTACCTCTGTGTGTAACTTAGGTACTTTCCTAATTTTCTCTAATAATAATAATAATCTTTATTGTCATTATTGGGACATAACCATCCATGATTTTTGTCAAGTGATGTACATTAATAGTTATAGTGATACATTATAACAAATTTAAATGAGTGCCTACTATTTCAGAACTCATAATCATAGAGCTCATTTGTTAAGTTCATATATCAAATAAGTTACCATGATTGAATTAACCTTCCTTACTTAATGGCAATGTATATTTTCAATAAGTGTGGATCAATTAAAAAAAAAATTATAAATTTGATGAAGTCTTAGTTTCACTGAAAGTTTAAAAATAAATTTTTATGAAACTGAAAAATCACACTTTTACTATTTCCAAATGAGTATACAAAAATTACTTTTCCTTTTTTCTCATTTTCATTTTTCTGCACAAAACTGCAAAACAGTCAATAATAAATTCAATCGTGTCAATTTGTTAAACAGCCAATTGTGACAATTTACATTTCATGCTCCTTACAGTATATATCCTTTTTGTGCAAGGTTATGTGCACATTTAAGTGCCTGGGAAGGGAATGCAATGAAGAGGCTGTGCTACTTCTTAAGAGGTATATGATACCATATTTCCCAGCCTATATTATGTGCTTTTTTCACTCAAAAATTTGATCTCAAATAGACCTACATCTTATGGGCTTGGGGTAAATATTTTTTTCCAGTATCAGCAAAGGCCACACTCGTATAAAAATAATTTCATTGCAGAGAAAAAACAATTCCTTTTTATTTGTTCCATGATAAAAAACTTTTAATATAGTCTTGAATTTTGGAATGGAAGAATCACATTTCATAAAATGTTGACATTGCCATATGCTATTTTTTCTAGAATCAAACTTGAAAAATCACAGTGTGCCTAATGGGCTGAGAAATATGGTATTTGGCTTCACCAGTCTCACTGAAAAGAAATTTGATTCATGACAACTGAATATCAAAATATAATTTTGTTGTGACATTAATGGCCTTACTCTATTCCTGTCTGGATGCCAATATATGCAGTAATGTGTCCAAAATAAATTGAGATATTAAGGAAATGGTTCAATTAGGTCTGCATGGTGGCTAGCCAAAATTCCTACGGGGCAAGCCACTAACCATCACAGTGATCAACCCGAAGGTTGGTATGTCAGTATATAGATATCTTCATCCTATCGATCATCAATCATCAAAAATTGGTCACCATCACTTCTTAACACTCACATTCACAAGAAAAATTTAGAGTGATTTATTCGAATCCCATTTTATATATCCCACTCATTAATGCACTCTTTTCACCATGATATATCAGGTTTGCATACAAGAAATCTTTTCAACTTTTTTTTGGGGGGGATTAGCCAGTATTTGTAAATGGATGAATTCCACTGGATTTATGTTTTTACAATTGTATTTCTCAATCTATTCTTTCACATTTTTTTGCTTCAAGCTTTAACTAGTGTCATAGTCATTAGTTTGAAAACTTTTTGTGATCAGTCATCTAATATTTTCTATTTCCTCATTAATTTCCCATGACACTTAAACCATAGCCCCTTCCACAAGAATACTTGATCAAAGTACCTATATCTTAATATGTATTATTTATCAAGTAAAAACTGTAAATGTATCTCTCCTCCTTGATATGGTTGTGTATCACTCCGGTTACATGTGAGTCATTGTTTCAAGATTGCTTTATTTTTATAAGTTTTGTTACCATTGTTATGGACTTCAATGAATTATAGTCACAATAAACCATATAATATATAAGAAATAAAATGGAGGTAGACCAAGCAAAACCTTATCAAACTGAAAATAATTTAAAACTGAATCTTAAAATATTGGAAGGTGGTAGGAGTGTGGGTGAGGATGGTGCAAAGGTTGCACGTTTTTGGCAGAGTAATTATTAGGGAAAGAGTAGGAGACAAGTAGAAATGAAATCAGAGAAACCCTTAATACCAAGAAAAATATTTGTTGGTGTATGAATTTTTCACATCATGGATTCATTTCTTATCATTGGTTAATTCCACACACACACACACACTGAGTACCATGGCATAGATTTGCTGTGGTAGTACACAGCATGAAAATATGTGTGCAATCTTACTATTTTATTAACAGAAGACTTGACTTTAAAAACAAGCTATCTGCCACGGACTTTGCCTTTCTCTGTAGCTCTATGAAATTGGGAACTAACCACGAACATCCATAGTGAATGTCCAGTCTAATTTTTACTACTTCAAATGTTATGATTGGCACCAAACTTGCATTCTCAAAGTTTTAGGATTGAAATATCAAAAGAATGTACATATGTGAAAAATGACATGTTTATTGTTTAGTCTTTGAAATGCATCCCTTCAAATTGTACTCAACGATTTTGGGTCATACTTCTTTTTAATCCTTTTCATTCATCACCCTTTCATGATGAATATTGACAAATAGACAAATGCATATCATTTCACACCTCATGGATGTTGAAATGTGTTGACACAAGGGTGTTTGGTTCCATTATGTTTTCCTCATATGATTAGGGAAGTGAGCGAATCCTCCATTAGATGGCTCAGGAAGTCAGTTGGGCTTTATGCACTAACGTAGTTACTTTGGTCTCTAGTTCTCTTGTTCTATGGTTTTCCAGATTATTTAATTAACCCCTTAGATGCAGCAGTCTCAGTATTTCACTCTCGCTGTGTTCAGAATAAAAGGAGGGGGTTATTCTTACCTTCAAGTGTAGGCAAGGGTGTAGCTGGTACACTTGTAGTCTGTGACAGTCCTTATAATAAAATAAAATTGATGATCTCAGGCTTCACATCGTGGAAGTTGTGAATACCCATGGCTGGAATAAAAGGTACTTCGTACTTTGACAGTTTTTTCAAAAGCTTTACCACACTTAAACTGAGGAAAAGTATGAATATATCTTTTATTCCAGCCATGGAAACCCTTATAAACCCACACTGTCATGTTTCCTCCACGTGGGACAGTGGATTAACCAGAGTTGATTTATTTCATATGGAAATATTTTCAATCATGCACTCCATATTTACTTTCCTTGACAATTTCTGATTGAGTGGTACCGAAGAGTAAAAAAATACCTCGATTTTTAACTGTAACTTTTAGCTGCTGAATACTTATATCAACATTTTGGCATCTGGCTGCAGAGAATACGTATATGACCGCCGCCTTTGAACCCTCCCTATAACCCCTCCAAATTGAATGAACCAACCTTTTATAAGAATGGTCAGACTTCAGTCAGACTTTCTTAATGTTCCGGAATAGGACACCCCTTTCCAGTGCCATTTACGATGGTTCACAACCCTCGGGCAGTTTAACAGTTGTATTCCATTGGCCAAGATTTGGGAAATTCTCTTCTGACCCACCCTCGTCATTTCCCTCGGTTGTCTCTGGGTTTTGGTTATGAATCAAAGTATTGATGTACTGTTTGGTATCAAATTAACCAGGAACTATCAAGGAAAGTAAATATGGTGTTTATATTTGAATATATTTCTGCATGAAATATTTTAACTTTGGTCGATCATATCTCCAATACCTCCCTCCAGAGGGAAATGAGCAATTCAGTCAATAAGGGTCGTCCGCTACCCACTAAACCTTTGCCAGCACTAGAAGAAAAGATGCTGCAGCTGTTTTTCTCCCGAACACAGCCATCGTGAAAGAACAAGGCTACCACAGCTGAGGAGTTAAGATCAGCATACTAGTGGAACTCATGTGACAGCTGTGGTAAATTTCTAATGTCAGGAAAGAATTTCATAAAACTCGGTGGAGGGAATGCAGTCGTAAACTTTGCCTGAGGGTCATGCACCTTCCCAAATGACACTGGAAAGTGGGACCCTATTCTGGAGCAATAAAATAGTTTGATTATTGGAACCATTCTTATGAAATGTCAGGTCATAAAATTCAGAAAGAGATGACAGTTGGTATGAAGAATGTGGTCACATGTGCAATAATTTTTTTCTTCAAACTTAAATGCTTAGGTTTTCTGCAACTAAATGTTAAATCCTTATCATCACTTGTGGATATGGAATTCAATCCTGAAGTAAGGTTTACAATCTGACATACTTGCTGAAAAAGATAAAGTGATTGCCAAGCCATTCTGGATGTCTTTAACATCAAGGAGATGGGTGGTAGAGTCAAGTGCTTGCTTTGCGTAATTGGTAATCTGGTACTGATGAGAAAATAGGACATAACACCAAACAATTTAGACTTTTAAATAATTTCTCTTAATTTAAACTGCTTATTAGTTGAGAGTGATAGATGAAAAACACAAGATATATAAATATTTGAAGCCATGTATTTAGTGAATTTAATTCATCAGAAAAGAGAAATAATGAAACTATGTTGGTACTTTAAATTAGTCCTTAACTAACCAAGTGGTTCATCTTGTTCTCTATCCAAGTACATATATCTCCAATTAAATATCCTTATCACTGATTTTGGACCATTTATATTTTTGTAATAGCCTCCTCTTTCCCAACCAATCCTTATTTATTTAACAAATAGAAACTGAGTGTTATCTTTCTATAGTTAACACATGGGATTTCTCCCAGATCTGAATGATATTCTTACATGATTGCATGGTGTTGCTCTGCACCTTCATCCTGGGAACTCTGATTGCAAATAATTTACTTGATTTTACTTCAGGCTGAAAGTGTCAATACATCCTGGTATGTACAGAGTCAAATTTGATTTCTTTGTGAATATTAGAAGAGATGGTTTTGAGTTTCATATTTGATAATGGGAGAGGTCGTGGTAGCCCAGTGGGTAGAGTGCTTGGCTACTGACCGGGGACCCGGGTCCGAGACCGGGTGACGACCCT
>WURS02444003.1:0-14698 GCA_011762765.2 Rhinocypha anisoptera
GGTGCGGGGTTGGCACCGCGGGTGGCCTCGCGTGTGCGGTTGGGGGGGGGGGGGGGGGGGGGGGGGGGGGGGGGCGGGCTTGCCCAGAGGGGCTGCACTCACTTCTCTCGCGCGCTCTAGGGGATTGAGATTTCTTCAGTCTTCTAATTTTATCATCAATTTGCTTCTATTATTCTTGTATTTTCCAAAAAAAATCCCTTTTTTCATCACTAGAGTCCATCAATCAAGAACATAAACTAGAAGGAAGGTGGGTATGTAGCCATTGTCAAACCCCACCCCCTTGCCTCCCGTTTTTTTCCCTGCCTTACTTAACTTTCGCCGGACTAGTTGTTTGCGATGACTAACTTTGCCCCTACTTATCTTTGTTACTATTTCTTTACATACAGGAATAATGGACACTTCCTCATACTCGTCTTATTCCAAAAACAATACAAATACTGAATTGAACCGCCTTCAACCATGATGAGTCACTTCTTGGTTTCCTTAACTCTTGAAAGCAGTGGCGACAGCAACAACAGACGAACTTGTAGAATCTAGTTGTTTAACCACTTCTTTGATGTCCCTTGATCCACAGAAGATGTGATAATTGACTGCGGTAGCAGAAATTTTAGAACATAGGAGGCAGTGTCAAAGGTAGGGTTACTACAAGGACTGATGAACTCATGGTCACACTGTAATGAGAAACGAATTAATTTATTGTAATAATATTGATTCAATTAGGATTACTACCATTTACGATCAAATTAAAAACCCTCCGATTGATTATAAAACCTAAATTCAATGGCTGAATGATATATTGTCAAATGCATTTAACGCATGAGGAAGTGTCATTAACTGTGAATGCTTAGTAACTTTGAGTTTACCAGTTCCAACAATACAAATTAACATTATTGTGCTTGTAACTTAAACAAATGGCAACATATAAAGGAACTTTAATGAGTGACCCATGAGTTGTCTGTTAATCAAGTAACTCTGAGTCACTTTGAGTAATTAAACCAAAATTTAAAAAATATTCTAGAGGAATTGAGGAAAGAGGAATTGGTGATGTTAATATTGAACTTTATTTTTGGCTCTGCTACCAAAGTAATATGTTTACTCTTCAAAATTTTATAATGTGACTTTAATGACTTGGAATCATCCAATTTTAGTTCATTGAAAACCATTCTATGATTTGCAGATGAAGCCCTTATTCTGGAGTGAACCACTCAGTTTTATCGATGCTGAAAGATTTTACTGGTTTTGAGGGAAAAGCAAAATTATAACAGTATGAAAATATGTAAAGGAAGTTATTGAATTTAGAGTAAAGAGTATCACCTTTATAAACTAAACCCCAAGATTGCTGCTGTAGTAGACAATGGAAATAAGACAGAGCTGTGGGTGTGAAGGACCTTTTATGTTGAGTTTTGGTAGGCAGAGTGTGAGGGCTACAGTGAAGATAAAACTGTGTAAGCTGGACCTTATGATCAGAGAAATAGGTATTCAGATTTTCACTAATTACAGGAAGCATATTGGAGAAAATATTGTCAAGAGCCATTGCTGAAGTGCTAGTTATTCATGTAGATTCACTTATAGTAGGTACAGAATTAAATGTAAGCATAGAATTCAGAAACTCTTTCTTTTGGATAGAGTCCGACCTTAAATCAGCATTAAAATCCCCACATAATATTGTATTCATTGTGTATTTCATAAAAATGGGCACCACCTTAAGCAGCATATCAATAAAGACAGGAAACTCACCAATAGGAGATCGATAAACAAACAATAGAAATAACCACATCACCAAATGTCAGTAGAGCTCCACAACATTCAAAGTCTGGCTACTTAATAGGGATGTTAAATCTAAGATTGCGAACACTTATGATACTTCTAACAAAGATTAACTAACACACTACCATTCTAAAAATTTCTGATGATTAAGTTCAAAAGGTAGAACTGGTTGGCTACTTAAAAAGGACCACCAACTCCTATCTAATCAGAGCTTACTTTGCATCTGCCATTGTGACATTGCTTTCACTTTTAATGAAAACACAAATTGGTAACTTTCAAATGAATGTGACTTATACGTTAGTGAACTTAAATTCTAATAATCTAAAATATTAAAGTATTTCCCTATGTGCTGCGAGATTAAAATTCTGTGTGTAAACTAATGTTATTTGGAAGTAACAAATACATATGAACTTATTGTATTTTCTGTAAAAATATTTTGTCTTCAGTGACTTTTTTACAATTCCTCTTGGTTCTCTAGCCTATGAGCAGTTGTGGTTAACTTATTATGTCTAAATTTTTTCTAAGATAAAACTCAATCCTACCAATTTTGTAGATTTGAATAATCCTAATACCTGTAGTGTGGCTCTGGCCATCGTTATGGTAATTACATTGACTTCAATGAGATGTGACCAGAATTTAAGTAGATTAATAAAAATGCAGAGAAAGGTATTTATATTCTCAGAGTACTGGTGGAAATGTGTGTAACAATGACAAAAAACTAGTATATGTAGCAAGTGTGAAAAAATATAGTCTATAAAATATCAAAAGATTCCAATAAAACAAGTAATAAAATCTGATTACACTACTGAGAGGATGGCAAACCTAGGGCATTCATGAACCAATGTGGGAAACAGAACTGGAATGGCACTGAAGGAAATACCTATATTAAAGGGTAACTGAAATTGATATTATTGACTGAAATTCATCTGACATATTTTACAATAAAAATTTATTATTATTTAATAGATACCACCTTTGATTTTTATTTCTCTTTCATGTTATAATAATGTCATATTATATTAAACCAAGCAAAAATGCAATTTATTGAAGATTTTTTATGATATTTCATTAATCTCTCTATGTTTGTTATGTTCTCAAATATTTGAACTTAAAAAAAGATATGAATACCATTGAAGAAATTTTCTATTCAAGGAAATACTCCAGCACCCAGGCTTTTCATTCTGGCCCTCAAACAAGTGATAAAAAATCCTGGTGTTGACATGAGAGCAACTCTTGCACTTATGTTAAAACAAAATATATTGTAGGCTATACAGAGGACCTTAATATTATGGGCAGATCTCTCTCGTCATTAAAGGAAACCTTAGAGAACTTAGATGTGGCTGCAAAATATTTAGACCTTATGGTAAATAACAGCAAAACCTAGTTCGAGCTAAAATGAAGAAAGTAAAGAGATAGTATTGGATAAAATATTACCATTGGGAACCATTAATTTGAAGCTATAAGCAGTTTTACCTACTTGGACTACAATGTCTCGTCAGACAACTGATACCAAAGAAATAAGGAAACTAATAGATACAGTTAACCATACTTACTATTCCCTCCTTCCTCTCTTTAAGTCTAGAAATGTTAAACAAAGGTGAACCTTTATAAAACATTTATACACATGGTCATTTCATATGAACTCATTATCAGTGAAACTACTGGAAAACCTAGAAAGAAAAATTCTATGGAGAATCTTTGGTTCAGTGGACAGTGATGGAATAGGGAGAATCAATTAAAACTATGAATTACATGAAATGTACAAAGAACTCAAAATCTCAATGTATATTAAACTAATGAAGTTCCAGTTCTGAGCACAGGACATGTTCAGTAGATTCTGGAGGGATTGGGGATGGAAAAAGTCCTCACGAAGAGAAAGGGAGGAAAGAGACTAGTCAAGAGACAGAGATGAATGGAGATGGGAAATTGATGTGACCAAGGCTCAACCAGGACCATTGGAGAAGAAGAAGAATTTGTTTATTGACATAAAAAACTTTTGACACCCTGAACCACTAAATACTTCTGAGGAAATTGTACAACCAAAATATACATGGAGTAAGTTTGGAGTGGTTCTGCATTCTATCTGTAAGAGTGCTCTCAACATGTGTCAGTAAAAGGTAGTCACAGTGACTACAAAAAGATTTGTGCCCATGAACCACAAGGTTGTCCTTACATCCATCCCTTTATTATTTATATCAATGACCTCTGCAGTCATATATTAAAAGGATAAATAACTTCTTTTGCTGATGGTATGTGAATGAACCAAGCTACTTCAACATGGAAGTGATAAGAAAAAGACAAATATGAATGCACATATTGTTTCAATGTTCAGAGTGCCATGAGCTAAGATTAAGTGAAATAAGTAAATTCTTATGATATTGTATATGTAATACTTTTACTCACTTTTGGCATTACCTTATCATAGAGATGATTGTCCTAAATTGTGCTGTTCCTGCCCAATCATCGAAAGAGGAGAAATATAGAAATATCTTGTAAGTTGACCCACAATAATTTCTTTCCTTAAAAAATAAAAAAAAGGTAACTTACAAAAAACAAAGTGGAAATGTACATTTTTATTAATGATGCAATTTCAATGCATTTTGTATATTTATGTTGGTGTTAGCCCTGTATCTTGACTTGAATTATTATTTCTAGTATTATTATTTTTACCATTCCCCTTGTTCACCTGGATAGGTTGTGAAGTTTGCTGATTAAAAATATGATGTGCTCAAAAAATATTTAAAAGCATTTCTATTCTTTAGGAAGTCCATCATTGCTGTGGGATCAGTTTTTTTTCTCTGCAATGATTGCAAGTGCCTTGATCAGTGTATGCAGATGATTAACTCACTGGTGCAGTTATTCTAGGTATTACGAAAATGTGGAAGACTGCAGCTATAGAACTGTCCCTGGACCAGGTATTAAGGGACAGTTTTTTTTTGGGTTGTGGCACAATGCCATTGTACAGGCATTTGAGAGAACATTGGAAAAAATTCACTATGCAGGACAGCTTCTCAGAAAAAAGAAACTCACAACGCTGTGGTATGCTCATTCAGGCTGGATATTTGTGCCATGGGTGATGTCTTTTCCATTTCCATGATCACCTTTCCCAAAAATGTCAATCATCCAGAGGTCTTCTAGGTGGGGACAAGAGGAGTTAAAGCAGAAGAAAGTACTCATTGGATGAGAACCAGAAATTTACAGCCAATTAGCCATGGGCAGAAATAACAAATTTGTCAGAAATACAATTTTTTGTCAAATCCAATTAACATGGCAACCAAAGCATTACAGGAAAAAGCTTGGGAAGGAAAATTATCCATTACTTTCTATACAATAGGGGTAGCAAATTTAATTAAAAGATATCTTTTAAATTTTTACTTAAATATGTCATGTGAAAATAAAAAAGATGGATTATGGAGGAGGTGTTTAAGAAGATGGCAGAGTGTAGAAACTGGAAAAACATTGATATTGAGGATGGGAACATAAATACTTAGAGGCATATAATAAATTGAGATGAAAGACTAATAAGGTGAAGGAGGAATGGTGGAAAGAACAGGTGTCAGTTCATAGAAAAGTAGTGATGATAAGTCACTAATCAGGAAGGTATTTGGAAAAGGTGGAAGTAGTATGTGGAGGACAAGAGGGTGATAAGGAGAATAGACCATTGAACTTAGATGTAGAAGAGAATGAGAAGTGCATGAACATAGCTAAGGACCAGGGTCATTAGATAGATTCAAAGGACCCTGTGGGACGTGAATAGGAATAAGTCAGTGATGGTTGACAATATACCATATATAGGAAATAGTTTCTGGCGTGACTTCGTGGAACTGCTTCATGATTAAATGAGACACAACTTTATACCATATATTTCGTGTGAAACGCAAAGTTTTATTTCTGTTGTTATCAACATGGATTTCCACAAAGTCTTGGCCTTAACCATTTCTCAATACCAGCAGAATTGCTTAAGGACTTAGGAAAAGTAGGAAGGAAGAAGTTTTATAAGCTAGTTAGAGCAATTTACCATGGAACAATTAGTTTGATTCTGCAAGCAACAAAGGTAGTTCATCAGTTAAAGTCTGGAGAAAAGGACAGAAGAATACCTAGGTGAAGATTTTTTCAGTTTTGGAAGTGTCAGAGGGACTGACGTTGTGATAGCTGTGATGAGGGAAATGATTGCAAAGAATATAGAATAATCAGGATGTTTTCCCTGCTTTGTAGACTTCAAGAAAGCATTTGATAAAGCAAAGTGGCCAAAACTAACAGAAGTGTTGCAAAAAATTGGAGTGGATTAGAAGGATAGGCATCTCACTGGAAATCTTATACTGCTCAAGCTGCACAAGTAACCGTGGCAGATGGGGAGTCTGGATGGGCACAGAGTATTAAGTCCAATATCACCAGAGCTTTTTAACTTTTACGTGGAGGAGATGGTAAAAGAAGCACCAATTTCTACCCCCGACAGTCCAGTTAATAACTATCAAATGAATGTGGCTTTTAAGTTAGACCCAGGTTTCCGAAAAGATCATTCTAAACCTCTGCCTAAATTGCCTTAATCCTCCTAACATCTTGTAAAGCCTCATTCCATTTTCTTACTTTATAACAAAACTTAATATGCTTAAGCAAAAGTATAAACTCACACATTTTTTAACTGCCTCTGCCAAGTATGCAGTTTTTCTAGGTTGGGTGTAAACCCAACTTAGAAAAACTGCATACTTGGTTCCCAAGTGAAACAAATCAATTATATTAAGTGTGGTCAATAAAAAGTGATGTTAGTTTTTGTAATCACATAATTCTTTTTGCAATGATTTAATCTGAATAATGATTCTAGTAATGTGGTCTACAGGTAATTTCATGAATGACTCAAGATTCATGAATAGATACAAAAAATAATAATTTTATTACAAAATTATTTTTATCTAGATTGTATTGCAAAACTATATCCCACTACTACCATACATTCATATTATGAATTGTAACCTGGAAATTGCAAAAATACATGCTTTTAATAACATTGACATTTTCTTTATATAGATTATATCTGTTGATTTCTGTTCTGTTCTTGGGTCTAGAGCTAATATATCAAAATTCTTTTGTATCAGATGGTAAGGTATTTATAATGTCCACGGGCTACACAACCAAATACAGCCATTCATAGCTAGCAACTAACCGGAAGTCCCTGTTAGCAACCTAAGGGTTTCTAGGGACTGGATGTCCTTGAATACCACCCTTATTGGTAGGTACTGTTACAATATCTATACTAAGCATATATTTATCATAATATAACTAGAACTTAATTTTAACTATTTCTAACAACCACCTACATCACCGTATTTGCACTATTTCTCTGTCAGATGTGACTCAAAAATTTATATTAATTGCACTAACTCCATTTCATTATGCATACCAAAAATTCTTATCTAATTACAAATAATTTTTAATTATGAAACATTAATTTTTGTTAAATCAAAAGCATACCAAATACATTTTTTTAAAAACCAGTAGAAGGTAAAAATTTTGCACATACACTGTTTTTTGCTCTATGTTGTGGAACTACATATTTAAAGGTTGAAATTACATGTTGCTGTTTCCACATAAAAACATTTTTGATGTAAAACTAATTTCATCAACTCTCAATAAATATTGACTAATAACCAATGATTGCTTTATCTTCACATTAGTTCTGCTGTGAGAATACTTTATCAGCTAGACTGTAAATATATGCGTCATTTTACCTTGGTGTTTGCCACAATATTGAGGTTGGTTCAACGTATGCCACACCAAGTCTAAATATTACTGAAGTGTAAAACCTAAGGAAAGATTCAATCTTCAATTTTTAATATAGTTCATTATGTTGAATTGTTTATAGAAACTCCTTCAATATTTCCTGCAGTTATTACCAGAGTTATTTCTGATAGGATTATAAATGAACTTTCTAAATTATTTAAAACATAAATTCTTTTCTTTAATTTCACTTATGATGTAAATGAATTGAAATCATAACATCTTCATTGAAGTTTTCCAAACATTCACTTTTCTTTATGTAAAATTCTAAAATTATTTAGGGTAAATGAGAAGGAAGGTTGGTGTTTTCCTTCATGCAGGGCATCTTCATTTGACTATCTTCTTTTCAAATTTACCTGAATCCTTAGGTCTCAAATAATAGATTAACAAAATGACCCAGTGGCAATCTTACTTTAAACTTACTGCCACTTTAATACAATGTGATAGCCGACTGTCATTCATGAATTTTCTATTACCAATACACAATACCTATGATTATTCTTGTACAATAAACCACTTCAAGCCATACTCTTCATCAATAAATCATAAATAAATAATGTTAAAGGCTTGTTGATTTAATTCAGTTTCTAATTTATATTAATTAAATTTAATTTTAAACATGAAATTAATTTGATAATAATGATCTATGGTTTTGTTGAATCAAAGGAATTATATTATTCCGAATGTATGTTACTAAGTCTACCAATAAATAATCAAGTCTTATATATTATACTTATTATTATTAATAGTTGTAGTATTTTCGATTATAGGGTGCTTCGACAACTAATGTCATTTCGCACCTCTTCACGTCATAGAAAAATCCATCTGAACAAACACAACAACCATGCCCTGGGCGGGATTCGAACCCGCGACCTTTTGGTTAGCCGGCGAGCAAGCTACCCACCAGGATAACTTATTATTATTATCCTTATACTTATCATATAATTTCTAACCTTATGTAATTTGCTAGTTAAATGTTATCAATGCATATTAAACCCCAGAGAACAATTTTTAATACAAGGATTAATTATTCAATCTTAGTAAGTGACAAATGCAATTGCTTTAGTACCTTTGGATATTGAAAGTCAGGGCTGTTCTCACTTACGAGGTGCATTAAAGTTGTAAGGCCTCCAATTTTTTCTCCGGACTGGAAAGAGTATCATGCGGTTTGTTTTAAAATGAGCAGGCACTCTTTGTCAATGCATGACAGAGATGGCAGCACTGTACTACAGATAGAATCTCTAGTGGCGGTTGCGAGAATGAGAACTGTTTTGATACTTAAAATAGTAACGTTTTTGTTACATGACCAGCGTGAAAACATTCATGGTGTGACACGGATTGAAATTCATCGCCAGTTGAAGGAGATATGTGGTGATGGAGTCATGGATGTATTGAAAGTACGTTCATGGGTGCGACAGTTTAAAGAAGGCAGAACATCATGTGACAACGAACCAAAACAATCTCGGCCTCGCACACCGACATCGTCACAGCGATTTGCCAGTGGTCTAAACAGACTCCTAAAGAAGACTTCACCGCGGCCATAGAATCATGGCGTCGACGTTGCGAAAAATGTGTACGGCTGCAGGGAGATTACGTCGAGTAGTTACACAAGTTTTATTTTTTCTAAGGTGGATAATTAGTTGAAAAAAAATCGGAGGTCTTATAACTTGATTGCACCTCGTATTAAGTCTCCCGGCAGTCTGTAGCCGCGCCTGTAGTAGTGTTAAGGGGGAGGCGAGGGATTGGGGGTGGGGAAGGGTAGGATCTGCGTTCGGGGCGAAATTAGGCACCTCAGGGGATCCTCTTCACTTTTCGGAATATCATTCCTTCGCCCCTCTCCTCTCCACCCTCCCCTTTCCCGCCCCTTCCCTACAGAGTGAGCATTCACCCCCTTCCCCCCCATTTCGTATCCCGCACGTGTTTGCTTTCTTCGCGGATTTCCCGCGTGCATATTTAATCCAGAGTAATAACGAAGCGCTGTGTGAGAGAATATGGGGTGTGGGAGGGTCGAAGGGGGGTGGCGGAAGAAACGGGTGGGGTTTGGGCATCGGTGCGGAAATTTCGTTTTCTCCGTCCCACCACTCTTAATTAATTAATTAATTAAGGTCGCGAGGGGAGGGGATGGTGGGTGAGGGCGTATCATTAATATATTCCGGGCCTTATGCATAATCGATGTCTTGTGATAACATTTAACGGGGCGGTTTCCGGGGAGGGTGGGTGGGGATAAATCTTTCTACGTGGTGGATTCAAATGTCTCCTCGGGAATCAGCCATCGAAGCGGTTTCTTTTTTGTTAATTATCCCTTCCGGTGGGTGGGGAGGGGCGTATCAATTCAATTAGGGAAATGATTTGTGATTTTAATGAAACCTCATCATTTTAGAAATGGAAGGTCGGGGCGAGGATTTCTTACTTCGGGAAGCGTCGCTTCCTCCGCGGGATGCGGGCGTCCGCTGTCTCACCAGAGTGTTCTTTGGTGTGTGGGTCGTTGGTCTTCGCGCGTGATCGAATCGCCCACGTGTTCTCTCACCCCGCTCGTCCCAAGGGTACCCCACTTCTGGGCCGCCCCTACCCGCCTCTCCACCTCACCGCGGCGATGGTTTCGCATCCGAGGGGCCAGATTGGATACAGATTCCACCCCTTAATTCCCGTCCTCTGCATTGACTCATTCCCATCCGGATATAATCTGCCGCGTGCCTATGAGTGAAGGTCCGTCATCAGCTACGGTAACATTGGGGGCAGGGGGCAGGAGGTCACGAAGTCGGCACCGAGTACGGACGTTGGGTAGAAGTTTAAAACGTGGTGCGGCAGTCTATGTCCCGGGGATAGAACAATTGAGTCTCAATAAATGAATGAATCAGTTAATTTAGGAATTCATGAACACCATATTGGAACTACGTTACCTCACCTTAACATAAATCCGTCGTCTACTCTCCATACCTCCTATAAAAAGTAAAAACCCTAAACAAACCATGTGGAAACAAACTTTATAATAGTTTTAAGTGTTGAAGAAATACTTTATGCAGTTTCAGAAGAAATACTACTGAACACTTCATGCAGTTTACTTCTGACTCTACATCTAACAAAATCGTAATGTATACATTTCTATAAGACAGTATGGTTTTTATAGTTTTTTATTCAGTAACTTAGGAACCGCGAGACACTTCCCTGCTTACTCTGTATATAGTCTACTCCGAGCATCCAGTGGATTTTTAAAACTTTGATTATTAACATATGGTGAAAATGTAATTATATCCTGATTTTAATTTTTTCTTTACTGGAAGTGAAATTTATACAATAGCTACTACGATATACTACTTCTTCGTGCCTTGGGTCTCATGTTCTGTGACATTTGCTTCGGAATGCTGAGGTATGATATCATAAATGCACCATTCGATTTCGTTTTCAAAGATAATTTTAAAAAAACTCCTTTTGTGGTGCAATTCGCGATTTATAACTACGTACTTGATGGTATATTAAATACAAAATAAGTAAAAAAAACCTATGCAAACCACGCATGAATAAAAACTGACTTTCTCAATCGTTATTTTACTTATGGGCATTGTTTCTCCAATGTTATTAATTGATTTCTGAAAATCATCGATGAACATTTTCGTTATCTTGGGTGTATTATTATATATACCAACCTTACCTTGTATAAATACGATATCCAGTTTCATCTGATACTTATTTCCTTTTAATTCCTTCGGAATCAACAAAACCGACTCAGGGCTTGGTGTATATCTCCGGTTCAAAATTCGACAACATTAAATAATTCGTAACTCAATTCGTATTGGGTATAAGGTTTTATTTTTTGCGACAAAAATTACCTTGAATTATCCTCTATATTTCATATGTAGTACATATGGATCTAATTATCAAGGTACGCGATTTAGTAGGCGACCATTTTTTTCCTTGAATAATATGCGATTTTGGGTTCTGAAGTTGATATTTAATTTACAGATGTATTAAAACAAATTATTTATGACGAAGATGAATAATTTACAAGTCGAACAGTGACTGGACTCAACGAGTGAAAAAAAAAGTTCCAATCCATTATTTCCACGTAAAATATCTCTTGCACTGCGTTGT
This sequence comes from Rhinocypha anisoptera, assembly GCA_011762765.2. Classification (NCBI taxonomy): domain Eukaryota; kingdom Metazoa; phylum Arthropoda; class Insecta; order Odonata; family Chlorocyphidae; genus Rhinocypha; species Rhinocypha anisoptera. The sequence continues at coordinate 11,632 of WURS02444003.1, forward strand.
TGATATGTAGGAGAAAGATTTCTCCTGGATGATTTAATAATACCAAATAGTGGAATACACCGAACGCCTAAAAGTTTCTGAGAGGGTCACAGTACACACGACTAGCTTAGCGAAATTTAAGAAAACTTCTGGTCACATGTGATTGGCGAGAATTTTTGACCTTCTGTCGCTGGTGACTCAATACGTTTGATCGCTCCGATTCGGGCTGGGGACGTTCGGATCCTTATAAGAGTCAGACTTCCCACCGAGAGAGGACTCCACACGTTTCTGCGTGGAAAGCGTTATCCTGGCAGCTCTGAACTCCCGTAACTACGAAAATGTCAAAAGTGCCTTGGGTCGAGATTGTCTTCTCTGGCGGCTTGGTTTATTGGAAAGTGGATGGAGTGAAAAATTGATACTCGGTATGACATATGCTTGGACAATGGAAAAATTATTTTTAAAATTATATTGAGCCTTTTTCACATAAAAGTAGAAAAAATCTAAAACGACCCGTCTCATTCATCTTATCAAAACGGTATTTACATTTGTAAGTTATTATGTAAACTCAATACACTTTTATCTGATGGGCTCAGGGTATGAACGGTCCCTACGAGTTCCATTATTCCCTACGATATTCCATTATTATTTCTTCTCGAGGGTAGAGAGATATAATTAATATATTATTATGTGGGCGAGTGCATGTCCGTGTTCGTGATGGGAGTGATCCGAACCCTATTCTTTGTGAAAAAGATCTTGATCCATTAAAAATAAGATAAGTTTGCCTGTTTACCACAAATAGTTAAATCGACCAACCGTGAAGTCAACATCTCCCTTGTTAACTGTCAATCTTTATTGTATCATATAGATGAATTCCGAGCCCATTGTTCCTCCAGTGCAAGTGACATAACATGTTTGGACGAAACCTGGTTAAAACCTAATGCTCCTGATAGCATGGTGGAACTTACTGAATACTACTTGCTCAGACATGATTGGATCGGGAAAGGTGGTGGTGGAGACTATATTCATCATCGCCTGAGTTCATCGGTAAAATTTTTATTTTCCAATGAGTAACAATTTGTATGCGTCTTGATGCAAGACCGGTATGAATAATTCATTTTGCAAATTTGATGTTAGTCAGTGTTTTTAAACATCGCCTATGCACTCCAGTTTTCAATAATACACTCGGGATTCAGAAGGAAGCATGCTTCTGTTCTTCAAAAAAGTCATATCAACGTCGATAATTTTTCCGATCCACTCGACAAATAGTAAGCTCGTTTGGGATAATCATTTCCGGAAGGCATTAAGGAGGGATTAAACGGGTACAATTTATGTGTCGAGTCAATTAACAAAATTATGAATGTTTTATTCAAAATTTGAGTCCCGGATTCATTATTCTTAGTAGTTTTTAGTAGTGTTACAATGTTTGCCCCGCGCTGTTTTCGCCCCTCGGGCGCCCTCTGGGCTGTGCGTCCCGCGTGGAGCGCTTTTGAGATTCGAAGCATCCGCCGCGAAGAGAAGGGGGAGAAGTCAACCCCCCTCACACCCCTTCCCATCCCCCCGCATAAGATGAAGGTGATCGATAAACCGTCGGGCCACGATAAATAATTAATTGGTTTCATTTATTTATTTTTCCTGCGTCCCACTCCATACGTCTCATTTCTTTTATCCCGTGCTCATTCTCATCAATTTGTGGACATTGTTTTATGCCCCGCGTGATGTATTCCTATCGGTCGATGAATTTTTCTTCCCCCTCGGGCGAGTGGGTCTTCATTTGTCGTGGACACAAGAGAAAGCTCATTTGACCTCTCCGCTTCCATTTCATTTGGCATCCCAACTTTTTCTATAAACGGCTCGTCAATTTTTTATTTAAAAAGGATGCTGAGTGGAGTGCACGGGAGAGGATTAGTAATATTTTTAATAACGAGCGCTCCTTTTCATCTCTCTGAAGTTGTTTACCCTGAGCTTCTCCATTTGAAACATCCAAACATCATGACACCGTTATCGGAACGCTCTCCGATTCTTAGGAAATAGCAGAGAGCACTCTACGTGATAGAATGGGTACCTTTTTAACGAACGCACTAAGTAAAAAAAGAAAGAAAACTCGACAAATTTATCTCCTCTTATATTTCAGTCTCTTGACATTCTCGGGGAGGAATATAATGTTTTCAGTGGAAAGCGAGTGAATGAAAAATGCGCATGCAATCCGTTAGAAATATTTCACTCGAGAAATGAAGGGCTGCTCTCGAGGCATTATTCTGATCGAAGTATATTTGAGTTGCCAGCCTAAACCAAATATATGTTGCCTGAAATTCTTGCATTACTATATAGACTTTAATATAATTTTTCACTTTTCCTAAACTGAAATATGTTGTTAAACGTTTATTTAAAAAAATTGTTATAGTTAATAAATTTGTTGCAAGAAAAAAGTGGTTGTTAAAATTAGTTTTGGGTCGATAATTTTGTGATTTCCGAAAATACGTCTAATCACTTCTCTAGAAAAATTTAAGGGTTATTGGAACCACTGTATTCGGGTATGCTTCATTTGTTGGTACAAGGTTAAACAGAGAAAAAGGTGTGATATCCTCCTCCATATATATATATATGTATAAACAAACAGAGACACAAATAAAAAGGACACTCACAGGAATTTTTTTTGGACGTTTCGGCGGATGGACCGCCTTCGACAGCGAAAAAGAGATTACATATATATATATATAATTAATTATATATAGTTCAGGAGAACTCAGACGAGCAGCAACAACAAACACACTCACACACTTATACACATCATTCACACACAGAAACAAGTAAAAAGAAAGAATGACTCACATAACGGAGAAATATTTAGGAGCTCCCTTGCCACTTCGTCTCTCAGGCTGACGAAGGGGCAAGGGAGCCCCGACATACTTCTCCGTTATGTAATCATTTTTTCTTTTTACTTGTTTCTGTGTGTGAATGATGTGTATAAGTGTGTGCGTGTGTTCGTTATAAATATATAACGACACCTCCGGCCCACTTAGTCAATCTTCTCCACTCCCTCCCCATCTCATCTCCTTCCTGCATCTCACAATACGTCATCTACCATTTA